>JAMQGT020007168.1:0-63298 GCA_024447675.2 Pterophyllum scalare
TCTAAGTGTGACTTGCCAGTACTGATTTATGCTGATTCGGATTTTCTTTCTTATAAGTATAACTGACAGCACACACAAGCCAAAAGAAAAAGTAAATAAGAATCTAATTTTCTTTAATGAAAACTATTTTCATAAAAGAAGTTATTAAATGGTACAACTTTCCCAAACCTAATTACAGGATCTAAACTGAAAATAAAGTGCTCTGCTGCTAGAAACCATTTCAAATAATTAACTGAAAATTACTTGCTGTACACCCACTTTTACCTGACATATTTTTCCTTACCAAACAAAAGCAGATGCCGCACATTTATATGACAAAACAAATGTCACTATTACTGTAATTTTCCTGTAGGTTTATAAATTCAACAGACTTGTCTTTTTCACCCATCTCCATAATTTTCCTCATAACTACTTTGGACCCGTTTCTCATACTGAGTCTGCTGGCTTTGGGCTGGCTCTAGATAAGTTCGCTTCTTTAAAAAGTCCACGTTCAGCTGGGTGAGGGTGACTTAAATGTCTCATTAGTTTGTGTTTCTCAACATTTGTCTTCACTCACAGTGAAGAGCTTCCATGCTAATGACATGCGACTATTTGCCTGCACCACTGAGTGTGTGTTGCGCATGCATGAAACGGACCGGCTCATGATCAGACACATGACAGCCAGTCCTTTGTTAGGACCGAGAATGCTGGAAATTAGGTGATTCTGATTCCTGGCCAACTGATGGGTGCATCTCTACTAAAGCAGACAAAAGCACTAGAAAAGTGCTACATAAATGCAAATACATTTCTCCTTAAAAGTCTTTAATCAGATACCGATATCTTGGTTCTGAGTATCTCCCGATGCTGAATTTATTATCTAATAATAATGCCTTAGTCTTATATAGCACTTTTCAAGGTATCCAAAGATGCTTTACAATTTCAAGCACCATTCATTCATACCTGTTATCACCACCACTAATGTAGCCACAGCTGCCCTGGGCAACCACCACCAAACAGTTCACACTCACAATGGGACACAATGCCAGCATGCGCTCAGATGGGGACTCGAACCAGCGACCTTCAGTTGCGAGGTGAGCACCTACCCACTGTGCCACACTAATTTTGCACTTTTGCTTGGCTAAATTTTAGCTAATTTATTTGTAGTAGTTTTATTTCAGCTAGTTTCCTTTCTTGTTTGCTCCGTTTCCCTGTGTATGAGACAATACTTCTGAATATCTTTTCCTTACAGACAGCATCACCACTCTATGTCCTTGTATCACTGATGTTTTGGGGACAACAGTTTTCACTATAGAGTTCCATTTGGGATGAAAAAGGAGGTCCCAGTGAGGTAAATCGTGAAGGAGAAGACGAGGTTTCAAGTAAGAGTAAGTGGTGGACATGATCTGGTATCCAGGAAATGAAGGTAAGTTAATATAATGTTCTCTGAAATGATTAAAGAAAGACTGAGTGTGTGTGTCTCAAGATTTAATCTGATCTAGCCATGTTACAGCTTTTCCATGAAGACTACAAAAACACTGCAGAGTGAACAGGTTGCTGCGAGGGGGAATGTAGCGGCTAAACCTCCACACCACATATTATTTAATACGAGGCTAAGTTCAACTGGTAAACAAATTTCAATCATTCGACACAAAATTTTAATTTGTTGTCATTCACACATTGTCCAATCTGGCCCAAACTTCTCATGTGTGACAAGCATCCAACCCTGAATACGTCCGTATGGAAATATTTAACAATAGCGTCGTCAGCGGCCTGATCACAGCCGGCTAAAATTTGTTCAGGAAAGAGTTAGTGTTACTTTATTTTTGAAAACATGACCATGGTGCCATGGCAATTTTTTTTCATTGTGCCATGAAACATGAAGACACATTGTCCAATCTGGCCCAAAAGTCATGTTTCATAAGCGTCCTGATATACCACATTGATGCTAATAGTCAGCGAGAGTTAGAGCTCAGCCTGCTGGGAACAGGAAATGTCATGTTTTATACTTTGACACACTACTCCTCCCAGGCTGAGCCACTTCCACCTCAAAAGCAGTCCAAATAAACTTCAGAGCTTGATGATGCTTCAGTGTGAAAAAGGAGAGTTTTCATTCAACAACGCACCTGGCAGGCATGGTGATTTGCCATGAAACAAGAAGCTGTTGTTTGAACCCTGGCACCGCATTTCATCTGTGTCTGAAATTTGGCAGCCTCGTGCAATGTCCTGAGATGCACAAAAAACCCTAAAGGCAGCCATTTTTATTTTAAGGTGTAATTGTCGGCATTTCTACCATTTTCAGGCCCTGTGCTCTGACAAACTCCTCATACAGATTTCACTGGATCGATGTGATCACTGGTGATCAAAAGACGATCTTAAATTGCGAAGCTTTGAAATTTTCGGGAAAGGATGTGTTTAAAGTTCGATTATTCGTCACAAGACACGAAATTGAATCTCTCAATTAAACAGTGTCCAGTCTGTCCCAAACCTCACATGCTTGATGGGAGTCCAAGTCTGTAGATCAGATCACACTTATGGCCCCACCTAATGGCAACAGGAAATCAGCAGTAGGTGATAATTAGCTTCTCGTGTACATCACATTTTCTTTGTTCCACACATGATATACAGCAGTGGGTATTCTCCATCACCACCTAGTAGGAGGTGTTCAGTAGCTAAAGTACACGCTGACCGCAGCAACCCTGGATGTGTGTCACGGCAGCTTTAATTAAAATTTTGTTTTTTGATATTAGTTCCCCTCTTATAAACTATTCTAACATTTTTCCACCTTTTAATAAAGTATGTTTGAATAAGCACAATATAGATATTATATATAGATGGTGTTTGACAAGGTCAAATCAAAACTGATGCTTAGCTGAAAAAAGGTGTGAATATCCTCAGAGACATCACAGAATAGAAACAACTGATTTAGTTGTTTACTTCATCGCCAAAAGTAATTTTGTCAAAACAAATTCAAATTGGGGGAAAAAAAACTAATTGTAGACTCCTTTGGCTACTGGACAAAAACATTGCAACCCTTGATAAATTTCATGTTGATAATATGCAGTCATGAAAAGGCAATGTGCAATGTGGTTCTATGAATAGTAAAATTGTTTTAATTAATTTAGACTACATTTAGTTTCCACATTAAATTAATATATCACTATTACCTGCTATTACATGAAAAAGCTGCAAACTGTCTTATTTATTATCTGCTGCATGATACACTGGCATTTGGCACACGGCAGGGGGAACTTCTGATTCTGATGTCAGATGGCTCAGCTTCTGCTCGGCGACTTATGATTCACACAGAGAACCATGTTTTGTCATTTAAGAACAGCTGAAAGGTGAGAGTAGGTGATGAGGAGCAGCCTTGTAGCTGTGTGTATACAGCTGTATCACTGGCTGCACCATAACCATTGTACTTACAATAGCTTTATAAAAGGATAGCACAAGTCCATCCTGCTCAAGTGCAAATAGTGGCAATCTCCTCTCACACACACACACACACACAAAGTTACATCACCAATATATGCACAGTCACAGGCACTCATATGCACCTAATTATATGGCAGTGCACACAAAAGGTCCAGTGTTAATACCAGCTCTTGTTTCAGAGACATAAACCTGGACTTTTATTCTTCTGGGTATCTGTTCTATTAGTTAGTAACTCAATATATAGACCAAGCACAAAAAGAGAAATGGAACATATGTAATAGTAAAAGTTTATTTGCAAAGTTAACCACTATTAGTCTCTGGGATAGGGCACTGTTTGAATTTTAAGGATAAATTATATATTATAAGGTGTACAGCACTGCAGTGTGACCATAGACATTATGGGTTTATCTGCTCAAAAAAATTTCAAGGAATACTTTGAAACATTTGATCTCAGTGGTGGTGGTGGTGGTGGTGGGGGGGGGGTTCTGACATGGGCTGAGTAATGGGCTACAGAGGACTTAATTCAAAGACACCTTGAAAACAAAAGAAAAAAAATCTTGCGGCAGGCAGTGCCGAAATTTCAGTGCAGCAACTCAAAAATGGTATTCTGTAGTTTTATGGCACCCCCGCTGCTTGTATGCATGCCTGACAACATGCTATCCTGAATGAGCTGGACTACCTGTGCAACCTCTGTAGGCTCCAAGAACCAGTAGTGACACTGACACTGACCCTCTAGTGCACCTGCTGTTAATTTCATTAACACCAAGGCTGCTAAAACTGATTAGCCACCCCCTCTGCTACTAAACTGACCGGATCAATATCCCAGAAGTTTAATTGACTCGATCCTGTTCCGATTAAAAAGTGTTCCTTTAAAAAAAAATTTGAGCAGTGTAGATGAGCATCAGGGTTTAACTCAAAATTTTGACAAAAAACAAACAAAAAAGAAAAAACTAACTACCTGTTAGTAAATATTTCTCATCCTTTTGTGTCCTCGCATAACTCTGTACCGCCATACAGTTTTTGTATGGTGGGCAGAAGACACACGGTTTTAAAAAAGCAAAACAACTGGCTCAGACTTCAGACAGATAAACAATATGGACAAAAGTAGTGGGTCACACTTCTTTGAATTCAGGTTTTTCAATCCCATTCCTACAGGTGTACAAAATTGAGCAGCTAGCATGCAGTCTGCCTTAACAAACATTTGTGACAGAATGGGTCTCTAAAGAGCTCACTGAATTCAGACGTGGTCCTCTAACAGAATGCTACGGTGCAACAAGTCAGTTCCTGACATGGTTTTTCCTTTCTAGATATTCCACCATCAACTAAACGTGGAGCGCATCACCGCTGAAACGTCAGATCAAACATAGACATAGACAAACTTTATTGTCATTCAAAATTGCACCAGACGGTGCGCATTAGAACGAGATTTTGTTGCTACTGGCTCGGATTAAATTTGGAGGAACTTCAGCAGTGATGTACAAATAAGACTACCAGAAAGGAATAAAAATAAAGAGAAAAATACTAAATAAATAATCTAATCAAAATAAAGTATATGTATGTACATACACACACACATATACACATACATGCATATATATACACACATATACATATATATACATATACATTTTTGCTGGAAGTCCACGAATGGCGGTACTTTTGAAGTACGTTCTGTCTCTGGCAAAAGGTTCAGTATTAAAGGGTTAAAAAGTGTTTTTGAAGTTGATCATTTTAATGTGGCATTCTGTAAAGATTACCTGTGTTTTGCAGCCACTCAGATGTGGACAGAGGACGTGTCATTTTTTGGTACTTCCCTGTTGTCGTCATTTTTCAAACCTAGAGAAAATATGTAACCCCTTAAGTCCCTGCTCAGTATAAAATCCTTTTCAAAAATATAGCCTTGCAGCACCGAACATTTGAGATTGGTTGAGTTTTTTTCTTCTATATTAGAGTCACTGACTGGGCAGAACAGAACAGTTTGTTAAGTCACATGCAAAAATGTTGTGTAAAAACAGGCATGTGCCAATGGATCATTTAGCCTGATTTTTGAGGGAAGAAATGCAGGTTAACAAGCTGAAGGAACCTTTTAATTTAGGGTCCTGGGAAGAAAAGATATTAATACTTTAGGTGGGAATTTAAAGCATCCGTCAATGTTCAAATGTACTATATGTAAAACTGTTAATTTCAAGAAAATTCTTGATTATGATAGGGGTGAACAAAGTTCAATAATAAAGTAAGTTATGACTGCTTTCTTCTGACTTCTGATATAAAGTTTGGTGCTTCTCTAAATTGAAGAGTTTAATTGCTGTATAGAGGTACTTGCTCTGAGGGCTGAGCAGCAGTGTCTGAACTAACCTTATTAACATCGACTAAGGTAGCAAGTAGCTCCTGGTTTCTGTCTCTGAGCAGGAAAGAAACAAAGAACGTTGCAACCTTGAACTGGCAACATGTAAATAGAGCAATTCACCATCTATTCGAGCAAATCCAGCCTCTTTTATCTACACTGCCACAGAGAACAAATGAAAGGTTAATATGTTCAAATGGCAGCCATCACTGCTTTAAAGTCTCCTTTACCTCCAGGACAGAAACCCAGACAAGCCTTCCTTTGATCTTCTGAAATCACTCACTGTGATAAAAACATCTACTACACACTGACATATCATAGGTTTCTTCCCACAAATAATGATATCCCATACAAATACACTGGAGGAAAATATGCCATCTATTTTTATCACCTTGTCTTTAATGTCATTTCTCAAAACTAGAGAAGCTGACTTTTTTGCTGTACGTGTGCAGTATGGAAATAGTTCCTACAGGTTAACATGTAAATATGGATAGGCTACATTTTAAAATCAAATTATGAAAGAGCAAAACGAAAATAGTAAAACCTAGATATTTCTCTCTTTTCCTCCAAAAAATATTTATATTTAGTTCATTAAATGTCATCAAATTAGCTTGTAGTCGAGACTCAGACGTATTTGCAGAATATGCAGCACCAATGTGAATAAAATAAGCTGTATCCCAAACTATACTGCTAATAATTATATAATTAAATTAGTTTATGCTTAGGATAACATATGGATAGGATAACAAGGCACACATGAATGAATGGCCCTGCACGATAATTCAAAATTTCCAACAGGTTAAAAGAAGTGGGTTCAATAAATAGAGGCTTAAATCCAACTTCACTAACTGAGCCAAAGCAACTCTTACGCATTGGCGGATGGTGCCGACAAGACTGTTACACTGTGATAACAATCGCCAAACATTAGTAGCAGATCAAGATGGGGCCTCCATTGACTGGACTTGTTTGTCCAACACACCCCACAGATTTTACTTGTGTATAAAATTTTGACAATTTGCCTTAATTCATTAAATAAATAAATAAAATCACAACACATCTACCAGAGAACTTTCTTGAGGGGAGTGTTACACAAAAAGTGGAAAAGCTGCCCTTAGGCAATCAGTCTTTTCTTATTAAGCAGCAGATACCCGGAATATGAATCCAAATTAAGGAATATACCTCCCAAATATAGTTTTGGAGAAAGAAGTTTAAGATGTTACTGGATAATCAAACGCGTGGCTTTCATGTTTGACATTTATTATGTCATGAGTATGTTCGTCTTTTACCCTACATAGTTGTCAAATTTACACACACACACACACACACACATATGCATGAGTCACATAGGCATGTCATGCCAATTTTGGGTAGAGTGATTGCACAGCATACATCTTTAATTACTTTAAAAAAAAACAAGAATTGGATGTACAAGTCTGAACTTATCTTGGATTTTCTCTAATCCACACAGGATCAAGAGTATAGATACAGATTAAATACACATCCACTAATATTTGTGTAAATGTCCCTCAGCAAGCGGCACCTTGACAAGACACAAACTCTGAGACTTCTGTTGCGTTTAAGGTAAGTTTTTTCCACAAAGTGTAATTTATATCACACTATGTGCAAATTCATAAAAGGTACTCAAAGTATTTTTATTTAGAGTGAAAACCTGGACACAGGAACATAGAAAACCTGGAATTCTGCTAATTATTAATTAATAATGCTAATTAGAATGAGTGATACCTGACTCTATGGAATAAGTTATAAGAGGGCTATATTTTTAATGATCTACAAAAAGAGATGGCCAGCTGCAGACTCATGTGAAGCCAGGCGTAATGGATAGTAAGGTTGAGGCAGTATCTCCTGTCGCCTGGCTGAACGTCTCTTTGGTCTCCAGCATGTCTGGGAGGGTGTGTGAGATGGAGATGTGGGGGTTGAGCAAATCCTTTTCCTTGTCAGTGCACTGCTTGGTAATTTAATCTAATACCACATGTCAGATCGTTTTGTGTATGGTTATAGGGTACAAGTCGCTGCGAGGCAAGTGCGCAGCAATTCCCTGCCACATCAAATTAGCAGCCCCAGTGGTGACGAGGGTGGAGCGGGCTGAGGACCGGGCTGCACGACCAATAGCTGCTCAGGTGTTTACGTGTGCACTTACTAGGCTTTTTAACACTGACGCATGTTCTGTGGTACGTGTTCTTAGGCACAGTGCCACAGAAAAGTTACAGTGCAAAATCTGCATTAGGACATCAGCATGACTAAATATAGTATTTTTTTCAGTAAAGAAGGGCTAAATGAACCTATTAGAACTTTTTTAATGGGTCACTGCTCCACCCATAAGGGAAGCAATAAGTATGATTGTGAAAGTATGCATTCAGTAAGTGCTAAAGAATAATATGAGTATGAGGAATACATGAATTCTTATAGCCATTACTGTAAGCATTTTTCTCACATTACACAGACAAGTGTAAATCTATATAATTAGAGAAAAATGAAATAAAACATTTTAATTGAGATTTTAGATTTGAAAGTTTCTTTCAAAAAAAAAAAAAATTAGAAAAATCACTGAGACATTTATAATTCTTTTCAGCCGTTTAACATTACCTGTACAAATGTAACAATTTAAACTGTTGGAGGTGATTTACCCCCTATTCTTATCTTAAAGTCTTATCTGAAAGTCCAAACTTTGGTTTATATTTTTGTTACACAGTATACAATTGTTACAATCAGCAGGTTTTGGTCTCATGGCAATGATCTGAGCATACTAAGCTGATGCACCTAATCTTAACTGTCATTATGTACTCAGAACAAAGAGAGGTACAAAAAGGGGTACAAAACGACATGCAGAGTCAGCAAAAGTAGTTTATATAATGAGTGAATTCCACCCCGCTGAAGTTACCCCTGTAGCTCCTGGGGGTACTAGACAATATCTGAATCTGTTAGAATACATTGAATAATCATTTTATAATGAATTAGGCATAGCAAATGGTAGAAATTCAATTATGATGGTAGTGAAACTGCTAAATGTGTGGTACTGTGATATAGCTAATGATCACTCATAATGCATATACATCAAAACTATAATAAATGCACAAACACACAAATACACTCGTAAACTTTCCATGTGGCAAAATTTGGAAGGCTGTCCAACACGTGGGTGAACGTTTGTTCAATAATGCAATCAATTATTCTGAGAGTCTCTCCTTTGTATCAATGTCACTTATGGGTGCAACCCCACCACCTAAATGCACCGACCACATAATATATATGCAAAAACAACAGAATATTGCCTAGATATCCATGACTTCAGTTTTCCAAATGGACAACATGTTTCAAGCAAATTACGCTGGAGGAAAAAAAAGAATGTGTGCTGAACGTAGCAGTGGATGGCATATCTGTTGATCGCTGTGAAGTTTAGTGATATGCATGCACCGGACGTCTCAATCTGAATTTTCAAGTTGTCATTTTAATCATAGGAAGCCAGTTTCAAAAGCTTTAAGAACAAAGCAGTTGTTATGGAGACACGGGCAAACAAAAAGGTGTTTTGCCTAATTTGCACTTGTATGGAGAGCAACAGTGGTTTGGTCGCCCACGCGGTCCCTTTTTGTAGCACGGTCTTTGTCCTGCCATTGAAAAATGATGATCTGTCAAGACTGCTACATCATGCTAGTTGAATAAATGACAACTAAATTCAAACCTAGTACAGCTCAGAAAGGAGCCAGACACCACTTCCCTCGTTATCAAATTGGCATTTCAGTCCTTCCTCTTCTTTGCTTGTCTGTCACTGAACCTCTCTCCTGAGTAAGCTCACCAGCTGATTCAAAAGACTGCCCAAATGTCATTTTGCTTCTTGGAATCTGTAAGAGGCAATCTGACCAACTGGTCACATAACATTTACTTATCATTTATTTAACATTTCCACATTTTCTTACCTAATATCTGTCCACAAATAAAAAAGGGAACGAACCTTGGGGTTCTTCTCTACTGGCCCTTTGAACACAGCTACTTAAAGCAATTGCCTTCCACAGACGCTCAATGATTTGAGGAGGAAGAGCACAATAAATATGAGCTTTTTTCCATTTGGGTCTGCTGCATGAAATGCATCCTACATAATATCATTTTTGGTAAGGAGAAGTAGAAACCATAAATGCATTTAGTGGTTACCATCGCTCTAAATAACACTTACACAGGAGAAGAAAAACAGACTAGCCTACGTCACATCAGTTGACAGGTCCTTGCAAATGGAAAGAAAGGGTATTCAAAGTAATTTCATAAATCAAGAGCCTGTTTTATCTCCGAGTTACTCAAAGCTTGTTTGTAAAACTAACATGAACTGTAGTGTAGCTTGCATTGCTGGATGTCATCCAAAGCATATATTCAAAAGGTCAAAATTGTGAATCAAACCAAGTGAACCAAAGATTTTTCTAGCCTACTAATAGTCATTAGTTTAAGCATAAACTGACATCTCTAAATAATCAAAATTTCTAGGAACAGGACTGGTTGTCTTGGTACTGGAAGCTTTATTATTTCTGTCTGTAGTTCGATTGTAGTCCGAGTTCTATTAAGCAGTGTTTGAGAAGGCTTTGGTTACATTACAGACAGGTCAACGGTCTGTGTGGAGAGCTGACAATGATTTACCTTTTTATTTTTCTCAAGATATATTTTTCGATTTATCTGCGTTCCTAAATAATGACAGATGGATCAAAAAAGTCTTGAAGAGGATAAATGTTCCAAATGGATAAATGTTCCAAATGTGAAGTACTGTACTGCCTGCTCATGACAAAACAGCCATAATCAGTGTGCTGTTAAAAAAAAAAAAAAAAAACGCAAGGAAAATGTCTATCTGAAGCAAATTTGAGGAGGGCAAATGATGGAATGCACCAATGTCACCTTCTTGGAGTTGCCCTTTACCCCACTCTGTGATTCACTGAGTGTTGGTCTTTTTTTTTTCTTCCTGCAACCAATTTCAGCAGTCATTTACTAACACTGGGTCAGCAATTGTTTCCTGATATTTTCCTACTAGCTGTGGTGACATGGACTTTACAGTATTAAACGCATGCCTTTTCTCCTCGGTAAAGCATGACATTAATGTAATCAGATGGTAGGAAGAAAAGCACTACTTTTTTCTACATTGGAAATTTACAGACTTCAGATCCAAAAAGGGACTAAACTTGGAAACAATATTAATTTAGACATATTATTTATCATTTGGATCCAGAAACATCTCTGGTGAGAAACATGTCAGTGCATGCATTATTTGTAGTGATGAGTGCCAATTTTAAGACTCAAAAGCAACTAACAGGTCATTTCTTTTCTAATGCGAGACCTACAGGATGTGAAAAAAATCATTTTAAAGAATAATAGCAACACGTCTGTAATATAGCTGTGGCTCGTTGTGTCATGCACATATTGACTGGTCTATTGAGTTTCTTGCAAGGTAAATTGATCAGTGGAAAAGCGATAAGTAACAAACAGCTTGTAGGACCAATCTCTCATGTCTTTAATCAGCTTTTTGCAACACGCAGCTATCGTCAAACAGAATTTGAACTGGCCATATAATTGCCATGGCAAAGAGGAAATGGTTGATGAATGCGTCACCTGCTACAACTCAGTGTGTGACAAAGGTGATGGGCTCCCTTAGGTACTATTAAATATCTAGTGGGTGTGCATTTTGACAAGAAAAACAATTTGATTTTTCTCTTGTGTTTGTGTATTTTTAAGAGGCGCAAACATATAATTACATTGTCTAGCGTTCACATTTCCACAAGACCTGTGCAAAGCACACACGAGAAGACGTCCAGAACAACATGTCAGCTGTTTGAAGAATCTGTTTGTGCTTAGGCTTGGACACATAACAGATCATTAGTAGTACTTCACATGTGTAATCACTGTATATCATCAGCAGTGCCCCTGATCAGTCCTGAATTCTTACCAGCAGGACCATGAAAACTCATCATGACTTTGACTGGATTTATGTTCAGCACCAAGAAGTCCTACAACAGATGCACAACACAGAAGCCTCAACTCAGCAACCCAGCAATAGTCTGGGATTACATGAGAACACAGAAGACAAAGAGATCCTAAATCCTCAGAGGAGAAAACTGGGAAAGTTCGCCAACATCCTTGGAACAACAGAGAACCTTAAAAACCAGGTTTCATGTGAGCAGAAAGCAAATACTGACTTAAGTTTTCTCTCTTTACTCCCCTTTGTGTGTGGTTCACTGACACAAAAAAATATGAATACCATTAAATTTAAAAGCATTCTTTACTTTTTGAACCTAAAATGAGACTGACACAATCACTGCAACTGTAAATACTGCGTGTTTATGATGATTTTGTACCATTTAGTTCTCATCACACTGAGATAAAATTCTAGCAAACTTGATCTTGTTGGTTAGATGATGTAACTTGATATTGTCTACCTGGACTGAGCACTGCTGCATAGAGTACTGTGTTCACTTAGAATCACAGTCTTTATGAAAAGTCACTTAAAAAAACTGAATTACTATTTATAGCAGTGGCACCGGTTCATTGCACAGTACTACTACTATGTATAAAAATAAAAATTAAAAAAAAAGCTTATCCAAAACTACATACGCGGCCCTCATCATATACTTTGAGGCTCGTAGATACGCATGTTTGAACTGAATCTCAATTAAAAACGTCACTGCCCTTTAAAAAAGGTGTTATTGCATTATGTAATTTTACAGACATGTTAATGGCATAAAACAGAAATAAACTAAAATACTGTCTTTCACAATAATTCCTGGGACAATTTATCATCCAGCAAAAGCAGTTATTGTACAGGCCTAATTATAAATACTGTAATAAATGTACCTTTACTGCTCTCTCCTATTTGTACTCCAAAAACAACACTGAATGGGAAGTGAACCTGGTGCTTCAAGCACTAGGTGACTCATTGTTGTTGATTGTGTGCGTGTGCACTGCTCATCAACCAACTGTCTTTCATCAGCTGTCTGGAGCAGATTAAAGACACAAAGACACCCAGAGTGGAACATCAAACAACCACTGTAATGGTGAGGGAGGTGTGTGAGAAAGATAGTGTGTGTGTGTGTGTGTGCGTGTGTGGTCTATCAGAGAATCTAAAATCCAAAACTGCCTGTTCTCCCTTTCCAGTCCTGACTGGTTGGTGCTCTCTCTCTCTGTGAGTGTGTGTGTGTTTATGTGTGTGTCTCTGTGAGAGTGTGCGTGCGTGCATGCCTCTCGAGTATTGACTGCTTAGAAAACAGACACCGGAAAAGGAGAAGAAAAGTGTCCTGAGGTGTGGGCGACAGCTGCACACAAGGCTCTCAAATGTTATCAAGATGTGAGTGAACAACAAAACCATGACAGCAGCAATCAACTTTGAAAATGTAATAGTGCAGGATTTGACTATTTCTATGACCAGTCTCATTCTGGAAAACCTTCCCATATTTGAACATGGAATAATAAGATGTGATATACGTTATTCATCCCAGAATCTGGAAAATTCTTTAAGCATATGTCCAGATTTTAATTAGATTACCACCTGGAGAGCAGAAAAACTAACCGTGTCCTGTAGGGCCCTATCAATCAAAGCCTTCATAATCTCTGTGAAAAAAATATCCCCCGATTTGTTTTCCCGGCAGGATCATCACCCACACTTTTATTCCACTCTTTTCCATGTTTCATGCTAAAAAGCTTTTAATTTTTTTATTTGGCCTAAATTGGATAGTGCGACAGTGAAGCGCACACAGGAAACTAGGGAGAAAGAGTCGGGGAAGAAAGGACCGTGGGTCGGACTCGAAACTGGGCCGCTGACATTTAGCCCTAGGGCACCTGGTGCCTGCATGCTAAAAAGCTTTTTAAAAAGCCAACAGGGTTCAAAAACGTTGGAACAGGCATATTTATGATTTGTGTACAGTTTGAAAGCCAGCATCAGTGATATAGGAGGTAGCATTAGTGGGTAAACTGCACATCTGAGTTATATATACAGGATTCACAACAACACATGATGGCATATAGACAGCATGTTATTCAGGAAAGGTACTGTTGATTTCAGCAAGGCAATACTAAACCGTGTTTTGCATATATTGCAAATATAATTAAAAAAAAGAACAGGTTTAACACCAGAAAAGCTCATTTTCTATAGTTTATATTGGAACAGTAATGTAATTGCATCAATTACCTCTTTCCAGCACTTATTAGTCCTCTGATAGAGTGTGAATTATACAATTATAATACAGGTGTTTCAGGTGACAAAACACACGTGTCATCATCCATCATATAAACCTCTTTTTAGTACTATCTGCATTACTCTAAATTATTCAGTAAGTCAAAACATAAAAAGCTAGCATCACATGGACCGATATTAAATGAATAAACTAATTAAAAATGCAGGATTGAAGCAGCGTTTTGTTAAAATCAACAGCTGTCAACAAAAGGCTATCGTCTGCAACAGGTAAGATGAGACTGAACTGAAATCCTTATCAAATCAAATATTTTTTTAACATGCTCTGTTACTTGATCTTGTTTGTTTTTTTTTTAATACAAAGATAAATGAATTTGATCAGGTGTACTTGCAGGTGAAATCAGTTGCTACAGAACTGAAGGCAAACGTTTGGCTGTGACATTGGTATAATAATGAGGCTTGATGGGAACCTTTGACCCATTAACTTATGTTACATGTTTCTGCTTTCACGTTTGGGAACCTTGATGATTTGGGGCTCTTAGCCATAAACATCCATCACCATAAAAACACAAATTCTTTTTATGCAAAACAAAGCCATCCAGCACGTACAACCCAAATTTAGACAACAAATGACGTGTGGGTTCACACGCACATCGCACGTCTCTTTGGTCGAGCTGTCAGCAAGTATCAGCACTGAGGGCCTGATGATGGAATCAGCAGGCCAGATGTGCAAACATGCCCAACAGACACCATGCCGCCTCCCACTGTACCTTTAGTACGCACAATCTTTTCATGTGCACGAATATTTTATACACACACGTGTGTGTGTGTGTGTGTGTGTGTGTGTGTCAGTTATTAGACATGTTTTTCATCTGTTCCAGTTGCTGAATTATGGGATGGCATTTTCTGTCCAGTGTATCTTATGCTAAAGAAAGCATTGAAGCAGCTTTATTTGCCTACTTATTGTTTTAGATATTTCAGCCAGCTCCTATGGCTAACATGCACATAACTCTAGATGACTTCACTGAGTTAAGAACCATCCTAAGAAAAACTGACCATTTGATCACAGCAACTACGTAGACCTAATCTCTTTAAAGTGACGCTGAAGGTTTGGTTGTTTTTTTATTTAATTATTTGTTTGCCTCACTGTCTTACAAAAAGACAAACAACAGGGTTGCAAATAGACAAAGTGGATATCAAATTAAACCAGTAATCTTTTCTGACCTCTGCCTTCCTATTCTGAGGGTAGCTGAAGTTCTGATGTTTTGGTGAGCGCATAATTTAAGTGAGAAGCACAGCATGTTTCATACTGCTGGATTTGGCAGAGAATCCTTTAAGCTGAACGGAGTCATGATGAGCAAACTGTAAATCCTGGTAGTCTATATTAAAGCTAATTCATTTTACATTATAAAAATAACAGTGTCCAGCTGATGGCATGAACATAACCATCACTGACACCAGTTTGTGAACAGAATATCATCCTGGGCAGCATCATGTCCACAACCAATAAGAGTTTTTGGTAAATACATATTTAAGGCATGGCTGCATGCTTATGTGAGGTGAGAGGTACTGTTTAAGATGAATCATTAAGCAATGAGAAACACAACGAAGCACCAAGCCAAATGTTAAACCTATCAGTACCAGTTTATCATAACAGTGAATAAACAGTATTTGCCAATTGAAAAGAAGAGCAAACAGAAAGCTCATTAAAAACTAGCGTGTTTAAACAGGCATATTTAAAACCGGTATGAAGACTTTCTATTGTGTGTGTGGAACCAGAAACCAAACACTGATATGGTATGATATGGAAGGCAATGATTTTAAAGCATGTCAAACAGTGCAAGGGATATTACTGATTAGAGCAGGTCCCCCTATGAGAAGGCAGACACATGGTGCAGTGAAAAGCAGAAGCTCACACTGGTTAAAATGAAGGAATATTCAAATGGCATGAACACTATTAACATAACACAAGACAAGCAACTGTCATATCTGGCAATCAGAGGGAAAGGGAGAGAAAGATGGCGATTTGACCTTTTCCAGATGGTACAGCCTTTAATCCTTACTACAGAGTCCTGCTGGGGACATGCAGACTGGAGAAGTCTGATAAATTAGACTCAAATGCCACCGTGAATCTGCATTTGTATGCGTTCATTAACAAAAAAAGGGACACAAGTGCTTTGAAGTGGGTCCACTTGGAGAGGGCTGTGCTGATGGCAGTGGTAGTTGAATGTGGAACTGGTTCGTATATTACTGCAACTCTAAACTACATTTACAGCTGAGCATGGCCAAGGCTCAAGTCAAGCAGCGCTTTCACATTGTGCTACCTATTTGGTGAGATACATTGTTATAAAATGAATAACCCTTTTCAACACACAGTACAAAACCCTGTCCTTGATAACTGCCATGCCCGTTCCTTCATCCAGTCATCTATCCTCTTTTGCTTATTCAATTCAGGGTTGCAGTGGGACTGGAACCTATCCCAACCAGTCTGAATGTAGAAAATGACAAGTCAAGAAGTGCTCAGGAAGTGAGGGCAGCTATGAAGAGGAAGAAGAGTGGAAAGGCAGTTGGTCTAGATGGCATATCTGTGGAGGCTTGGAGATACCTAGGAGAGAGGGCAGTGGACTTTTTAACCAGATTAACACAATCTTGGAGAGTGAGAAGATGCCTGATGAATGGAGAAGAAGTGTACTGAGTACCGATTTTCAAGAACAAGGGTGATGTGCAGAGCTGCAGTAACTACAGAGGAATAAAGTTACCAGATAGATATGAAAGAGCTGGTGAAGCTAGTTTAAGAAGAGAGGTGACAATCAGTGAGCAGCTGCATGGCTTCATGCAGAGGAAGAGCGCTACAATTATTTGTGATATTTGTTTTGAGTGTATTGAAGTATAAGTCGCGTTTCCAATAGTACCTGGTACCAGGTACCTTTTTAGTACTCACTCAGCTGGGGTTCCAAGCGATCCGAAAATGTGACACGGAAGAACAGCATGCCACTGATTGGCCAGGGAGTGTCATCACTAGTTGAGTCATGAGAGCGCGTCCTTCGCCAGAATCAACCGTGCCATTTTTAAAACCCGACAGCAAGAAAGTGGAGGCATGCAAAGCACTGGTTGAATGCCCAGACCAACATTTTGCAGCGGTAGTTCTGCAACAAGAGAGCCATCTGAAACGTGCACACAGCATACGTATTTTAACCCTATACTGCCGGGCGATCGCCGCTGAAGCACCCGTTACCTGCCCCTACAAACTGCGAACAGCTGGTTAGCACAGAGCCTGAGGCGGCTGATCAAAGGAACTTTGAATTTCCGTAATAACGTGACTGAAAAATTCAAATGGTTTCTGAAAGCTGAGAAACTGCACTTCACAACCAACATAGGGTATTACTATGGTGTTATTACAGTAATTGTTGCCGGAAGTCCGCGAACTGCGGCACTTTTGAAGTAGACTGAGCCGATTATGACATGTTTGGTGGTACAGTGTTATAGTTAACAATGATAACCTTTATCCATTAAAACATTGTACGGGGACTTATGCATGACGACGATATTAAACTGGCATTAGCTGTTAGCTTGC
This sequence comes from Pterophyllum scalare, assembly GCA_024447675.2. Classification (NCBI taxonomy): domain Eukaryota; kingdom Metazoa; phylum Chordata; class Actinopteri; order Cichliformes; family Cichlidae; genus Pterophyllum; species Pterophyllum scalare. The sequence continues at coordinate 17,500 of JAMQGT020007168.1, forward strand.
CTCTATCTCATCCATTGTTGTGTTTTGAGCCACATACAAATTACGTCAAGAGACTACTCCCCGTGCTGCTATATCGATTCCACCCACACTGAGGTGGTCCTCAATTGCAATGAAAACACAACACGACTGGCGAGTCATGCCGAGTCGAGTCGACCGGCACTGAGTCGGTATAGAGAAGTTCAAAAGGAGTTCCAGTGTCTTTGTGCATCTAGAGAAAGCAACTGAGAGGGTACCAAGAGAGGAACTGTAGTACTTCATGAGGAAGTCAAGAGTGGAAGAGAAGTTTGTGAGGCTGGTGCAGGACATGTGCAAGGACAGTGAGACAATGGTGAGCTGTGTGGTAGGAGTGACATATGGGTTCAAGGTGGGGGTGGGATTACATCAGGGATGTGGTCTGAGGCCCTTCTTGTTTGCAGTGGTGATGGGCAGGTTGACTGAAGAGGTCAGGCAGGAGTGTCCATGAACTATGATGTTTGCAGACAACACTGATCTGTAGTGAGAGCAGGCAGCAGATGAAAGAGCCTGGGGAGAAGACGAATGAAAGTCAGTAGAAGCAAGACAGAATACATGTGTGCGTGAATGAGAGTGAGACAGGTAGAAAGATGAACATGCAAGGACTAGAGAGAGAGAGAAGGTAGATAAGTTTAAATACCTGTGGTCAACCATATGAAGCAATGAACAGTGCACAAGTGAAGGTGAAGAAGAGAGTGCAGGCAGGGTGTAGTGAGTGGAGATGAGTGCCAGGGCTGATTTGTGACAGAAGGATAGCAGCAAGAGTGAAAGGGAAAATTTACAAGATGGTAGTGAGACTATGATATATGGTTTGGAGACGGCAGCACTAAGAAAAAGACTGGAGGCTGAGCTGAAGATGTTAAGGATTTTCATTGGGAGTGACCAAGATGGACAAGATTAAAAATGAGTACATCACAGAAACAGCTCAGGTTGATCGGTTTGGAGATAAAGTTAAAGGGGCAAGGCGGCGATGGTTTGGACATGGGAAGAGGAGCAACAGTGGGCACTGGACGATGGATGTTGAATATGGAGCTGCCAGTCAGGAGGAAGGCCACAGAGAAGATAACTGGATGTAGTGAAGGAGGGCATGCAGAGGCTTGGTGTGGATGCTGCAGGTAGTGTCAGACAGAGGCAGATGAGATGATGAAGACAGCCCAGTATAGCAGCTGCACAGGGGCTAATTGTTTTTATTCCTTTGGTAAACCTTAAGGTCATGTACATTTCTGATTTGAATGACTGGAATTCAAATATAGGGTGCTGAAGCCAACGGTCATATGCTAGGCCTTACCTATGCTTACTCGAGTTACTGTTTTGGACCTGTTAATTGTTTTTGTGGTGATGATGAGCTTTTTAATGTAATGACCTTAAAAATAATATGGCTTTCTGCATAGTACAGACCATCTAAGAAGTTTGTACTCCAGTTTCAGTGAGGGAAAATCTTGGATTTTATTAGTCTGTTACTTAATACTAACTAACAGTTACCTGTGAGTGTGTTGCATCCATATACGTTACAGAGGCAATTTGATAACTAGTTAGCTGCTGGAGTTGTGCTTTCAAATTGTGTTTTATTTTACTTTGTTTTTTAAGTTTGTATTTTATTCAGCTGAAAGAGCGAACACTGGCTCTGAACTTTAGTACTATAAAACAGATACAATGCTTATTCAACAACCACATTTTGGAAATGTGGGTGTTGAGTAAAAGAAATGCCTGGTATTGATATTTTAATGCCCCCTGCTGGACAAGAATTCATCTCAAGTTATTAAACCCAACATGAGAAAACGGTACAGGGCAATTACTGTTCACCACAATACAAATAATCTTTTGAGGCACTGCAAATGTCATTCAGGAGTGTGTGGCAAGTATAGGGGCATCAGGCTTTGCTGGAGCCAGAGCCAGTAATTAGGCCTGACATTTCCCTCTAAAAACGCTCATTAGTCACTTCCAAACAAGCCTGATGTGATAACTGTAATATCTCTAAATTGCAGCAATTAGAAAAGGTTTGCCACAGGGGCCTGAAAATTTTCTTTGCCGCTCAAAATGTCAACAATGGGACAATCTCATCAGCGCAAGGAAGATGAAAATAAGCTTGTATTACTGTCACTATGACAAGGTGTCCAATATGCAGCATCTGCAGAGTAAATGTGTGCATTACATATCAGCCTGATTGTGAAGTGAATTTAAAAACTAAACTTTTCAGTCTCCATAGCTGGAAACAGACTAACGCTTGGCAATCGTGCTATAATTGTTGCCAGTACGAATATAATTGTTTTTACGTGACCAAAGAGCAGTACTATTAAACCTGGGTATTATCTCTGTTGCTGGGTCACAAATTTAAAGAAACCAAACACACCTACATAGTTAATTGAAATGGCCTCAATATACTCTGTATGGATACTAGAAGTGCTCCTTATACGGCTGTGGAGCAGCACCCTCTCCTGGGCTGGAATAGGCACTGTTGACATTTTCCCATTTAAATATATTAGAAGACACTAGAGAGGGGAAGGACATTGCCCTTGAATTTTAAAGGGGATCTATTGTCCATTTTCAGACTCTACTATGTTCAAATTAATCCTTATTTGTCTTTTTATTGGGAGTGGATGGGCAAAATATATTGACGAATGAGCTGTCAGGCAGAAGGAAAAGACAAAGACCTTAGAGGAAGTTCATGGACGCCATGGAGGACGACATGCAGAGGATTGGTGTGACAGATGATCGGCTTTGGCAACTTGTACATAAGCTGGTGTTATTGTTTGGTACTGTGTGGCTGTGTTTAATATAAGCATATACACTGCTGATATCTGATATCTATACTGATATGGACAGGGAAATGTGTTAGAAATGAAAGGATGCTGCATCATTTGATGGAAATGAAACTCAACAACCTACAGCTAAATTCAAAAATACTCAGAAAATCAAAGTGGAAAAAATGATGCGGCAGCCTGGTCCATTTTGCTCAAATTTCATAGCAGAAGCTCAAAATGGTCCTCAGTAGTTGGTATGGTCCCCGTGTGCTTATATGCATGTCTTGCAACACTGCAGCATGCTCCTAATGAGATGACAGATGGCGTCCTTGGGAATCTCCTCCAAGATCGGGACCAAGACATCACTGAGATCCTGGACAGTCATTGTTGTGTACCAGGAGGAACCCAGGACCACTGCACCAGTGTAGGGTCTGACAATGGGTCCAAGGATTTCATCCCGATATCTAATGGCAGTCAGGGTGTCGTTGCCGAGTCTGTAGAGTGTGTGCCCCCGTGGATGTGCCCCCCCAAGACCATCACTGACCCACCATCAAACCAGTCATGCTGAACGATGTTACAGTAGCGAGGCCACCTGTGCATACAAAGACCATTCATCCAACACAAGAGTCATGTTAGCGATCAGCTGATGCAGACCTAAAAATACAGCCTGCAGTCAATCTATTTTAATCAATTTCTCCTAACTGGTAGTATCAAATAAATAATTGCCAACATGAAAATATTCCTCTTGAAATAAGCTTTTTTTCTTTTTTTTCTTAAAGCCTGTCATGTCTGGCAGTTTTCGCAATTGGAATATGATCCGAATGCTCTGGTGTACCAAACATATTTGCTTTTCCAAGAACAGCTCTATAAGTTTTCCAATAGGCTACTCTTGTTAATGTTTGTATTTTAATTTTATTTTTTTATTTACACCAGGCCTGACAGGTAGAAAGGAAAGGGTAAGAAGAAAGCGTGAGAAAGAGAAAAGAAACAAAAAAAATAAAAACAAAAAAACAAAGGGAGAAAAGAATAATCAAAGAACGATATACATACATACATACACACACACACATCCACATATCTATACACATACATATACACACACACAATCCTGCTGTTGCTTGCAATAATGTGTGTATGTGCCTCTGTCATGGAATGTACTCAACAATGGGGGCAAGAAACTGTAACCACGTCCCCCTGTGATCCAGAGGCAAACAGGGAAGGACCCAGGGGACCCGGCCCGTCCACGGCCCACTAGGAGCTCAGAAGAGAGGAGGCCACACATCCCGATGGCAACAGCGCACACACCCCAGAGGAGGAAGGGGGGAGACCCCAGACGGAATCCCCACGGTCAAATGGCAAGACTCCAGAGAGCCAGAGGCTCTGAGCAGCCATGTGCAGAGAACACAGCACCAAGGCACCAGGCGCCCGAGAACCGCCCAACACCCAGCAGAGCCCGCCCCCATGCCAAAGAGGCCCGAGCCACCATTAGGCCACAACCGCCAAGGGAGTGGGCCAAGAGCTACGCCAAGACATTCAGCCATGAACCCTGGGACCCAGGGGTGGCAGTGGCAATCAGCGGGAAGCAACGGGAAGTGGTAGGGAGCGATAGGGAGGGGTGACTCCCACCCTCCGCAACCATGTCCCACAGGTGCCAAGGCTCAGCAAGCCACAGACCCAGGCCCTGCTGGCCGCACACACATCATATACACATACTCACACATATAACTGTCACACATTCATGCGCGCGCACACAAAACTCACATGGACACCAAGTGTGGGTGAGCAGGTACCAGCACAGAGCCAGCAGCACCCTAAGGAAGCAGCCAACCCGGCCCCAAACCACTAGCCAGTGTCTACCCCAGGCAGGGTGCATGAAACTGGAGTGTGGAAAGACCCCTCCCCCTCCTTCCACTCAACATGTTTGGAGTGATGTGTTGGGTGAAATAAGCTTCATTTATATCAATTTTATAATGCAAATGTCTCAATAAAATGGTTTTATTAATACAAAAAAATTGATGTTCTTTCTGGGAAAAGTCACACTGTAAGGATGAGCATTTTGATAGACACTGACAGAGTCGCAGGCCGATACTTGATCTCAAAATGAGCATGTGTTGTTGCCTGCGAAGGAATGTTTTGAAATTTTGTGAGCAATCCAAGCTCATCTTACATTTTACACCAGTGCAGAAACAACGTTTCTAGGAAGTCAGACACTGGAGTTAATGTCCGTCAAACTTTTGCAATAATAGTTTACCAAATGCCCATTTAAAAAATAAATAAATTAAAAAAGTGATACTTTCAATAAAAAGACAAGACTCTAAAGATCATTTTGAGCAATATTTGATCAAAATCTGTTGTGATTGACACCTGTGCACCAAGAAGTTGACTATCCATGCTCTGTTTTGAAAATCTGCATGACGATTGTTCAGGTCATGCATTTAGATTTCAGCACTGTAATTAGTCCAACTACAATTTGTCTAACCATGTAGCATTTGTTTATATTTTGCAAAAACACCAAATATGTTTTGAAGCTGTAGTTTATAGTGTATACTGCAGTGTATATAACTACTCCCTAAATTCTGCCATAACCATAAATTCTTCCCTGTATGTACATAAATGTCTGTTATAGAAAATCAGAGAATTGTGTGAATTTTGATAATTTTTTGTCCATAACTTTGTAACATCTTTATTGATTAAAAAAAATAATAATAAAATAAAAAAATATATATCATTAGATTTTTCTTGAATTGCTTTGTTAGTGTTGAGGATTGTTTTGTTATGCCCACGGATTCAGCTTTTTCACTCTCGCTTTCTCTCGCTTTATGTTGTGTTTGACCTCTTGACCCTGCACATAGTGGAGATGCAGGCATGTGAGACCCCCCTAACAGAGGGAGTCCTGGTTTCTGTCTTGGTGCCTCTCTCTATAACCCCAATGAAACTTGTTTGCTCAAATTGCTGCACATTTATTTTCGGAACTGTGTGACCTGTATAGGATAGCTGGATGGGGCCTTAATAATGTAGCGCAATACTTTAAGGTTTTCTTTAGGTACGTCTCCTTTGTCTCTTTGAATTCTTCATTGCACTGCTGCATGCTCTGTATTGACCAAATTCTATCTTGCAAGAATACATTTTCAAAAGACAGCTCTGGAAGTAGGACTTTTTGGCCTGCTGGAGGTCATTTTGTAGGGCTCTGGCAGTGTTCACCCTCCCACAATAACTGCCTGTCTCCTCCATACTCTTGAGACTGTGCTGGGACACACAGCAAACCTTCGTATTGACGTGCCATCCTGGAGGAGCTGGACTACCTGTGCAACCTCTGTAGGGTCCAGGTATGGTATCATGGTACCCATGGTAGCATTACTGATTAACCAAATACAAAACTAGTGGGGTTATCTAACTGTTGCCTTTCTAGTGCACCTGTTGTTAATGTCATTACCCCAAGGCAACCCTCACTGCTACTTAATTGACCAGATCAATATCCCAGAAGTTTAAACAATGTCATGCTATCTGATTAAAAAATTTTCCTTAAATCTATATACGGCTCAAAAAAAAATTAAACGCTTTGAGTGCTCAAGTAGGGTAAATGGTAAATGGACTAGTTCTTATATAGCGCTTTTCTGAGCACTCAAAGCACTTATACAACACATTTGAATTCACCCAGTCACACCCATTCATACAAGCACTTCTGTATGTAAGCTAAGTGCTTTTATTGTCTAACATTCATACTCCAACACTTGCATCAGAGAGCAACTTGGGGTTCATTATCTTGCCCAAGGATACTTTGGCATGCAGCCCAGAGCAGCCAGGAATCAAACCACTAACCTTCCGATTAGTGGGTGATCTGCTCTACCTCCTGAGCTACAGCCACCCCAGAGTAAAAAAAGCGCTATATAAGAACAAGTCCATTAGTCCATTACATGACAGAAAGTAAGCAAAAACATAACAGACGCCCTTTAAATAATCATTTTATCCTTTACCAAAATTTTATGGGTTTTTCATTTGCCAATGTCCAACCTTTCCACAAAGTTTGATGAAATATGGCCTGCTAACTTACTTGCATAATTAAAACAGTTTTACTGTATTATTATTTTTTTCTACCCATCTACATATTATCTCAAACTTTGGTAATGATATCAAAAGGTTATCAGTTTTTTTATACTTTATAGTACCTCACAAAGAAATGGACTATAAAAAGAGTTATGAAACTAGTCTCCTTTACCTTTTTGATGGAACTGCGAGCCTTCTCCTTCCACTGCTGGCTGCTCAGCTCCAGGGTGCAGTGAACATAGATTTCTCTGTCATAGAAGCCCAGGACAAACAGTCTGAAGAGACATGACATAAGAGAGCAACAGTACTTAGAACAATTAGAGGTACAGTAGCAATAATGTCAGATCTATCCATTGGAGGGAGTTTTTTTTTTTTAAGACCTGACCAAACTTTGTCATGCAGCAGAAAGACTAGGCTTATAGTAGCTAAATTGAGAATAACCATCTTTGTGAAAACAGAGGCGTACTACTGTCTGCAGCACTGGCTGGAGTGGCTGCACAAAAACCAACTCACATTTTACCAAAATAAAATATCAAGAATCAAGAATAACTTTATTGTCCACATTAGTGGAAAATTAGTAAATAATAAATAATTAGTTTAACCAAATAGTATTCCTGGCATGGGGGAGTGTTGTATGACCTTCTAGTCAACTAGCAGTGCACATCCCTAGTTTATACAAATCTTTTTTCTTCTATTTTTTTTTAAAGACAAGACCCTTAACCTATGTGATTAATGAAAATATTAAATAAATGTAGAAGTCAGGATAACATTACAGCCCCATTTCATAACAAAAAACCCTTCAGCAGACATCTAGTTACATTCTGCCCTAATCTGGAGGTCTTGCCCTAAACTTTTATCCAAATACTTTTAGTCAACCCTGGGTTAGTAAAGATAGAATACATATTCCAGCAAAAATATGTTTTCAATATTAAGCCAGACATAATGCATACTGACAAGGTATTCACATCATGTGTGTCGATAATGGTAAAGTAGGTATAGCCAATCACAGCACAATATAATCACATAATTAGGCTAAGCCAATCAGGCATGAAAAAGGCTGTGTATCATTAACATATACTGTCATAATATTAGCAGCCTGAAATCCTCCACGTTGTTTACTTCAGATAAATGCAGCCAAAGTGTGCAAAGGGCACCAAGTATCCACAAATATGAATATCATGTGGCCGGTCTCTGAAAAATAAAGAATTGGTTTTGGACCCAACAGACCAGAAAGGTGAAACCTCATAGACAGACGACAATAAAAACAATAAAAGTACAAGTTAAAGTAAAGAAAACACTACCCCACTGCTTCAGACAGTGCTCATGGAAACATTATGCTTAAGAATTGATTTTGAAATAGTTCATAATATTCTGTACTCCAGCCAGATCACCAAGGTTTTCCTTTATGTGTCCCACAAGAGTAACTCAGAGCGCCTTCTGATTTTATGCTCCTAAAATGTGAAACGTGTCTTTTGACATCACAATGGCAAGTTTAATGTCATAGAAAGAGCTATATTTTTGATTTTGAGTATTAATATTGCCCAACTTTCCTTATACTTTAACCATTTTATTCACTTATACAAACTACAGTTTTTTGTTGCTTTTGGCATCATTCTATCCTTTCTAAGTGAATCCTGACGGTCATGGCATCTAACACATCTTTTATTTTTAGATGTGATTTTATTGACATATGATGCCATTCCACCAAGTATTTTATTTTATTGTTGCTTTCTGTGCTTTTCTGGTCTTCTCACATGAACCACTTTAACTTCTCTAACCTCAGAGATGCGCAGCAGTAAATCTTAAAGCAGTAAAATGGATCCTTAACTTCAAGCTGAGGATATAAAACTTTTATTGATCTTTATTCACAGACACTTAATTCTTCCTTTATTATTTATCAGGATATTTATCAGGTAGGGAGAGTAAAAAAGTGAGGATATATCCATCCCTGCTGTTTCAGTTTGCTTTCTGCTAGTATTGAAGTTTTGATCATTTGGACATTAGGAATATGTTATCTGTTAATCTACTGAGTACTAAAACCAAAATACACACACACACACACACACACACACACACACACACAAGCACACATGATAAAGAACAGGTTGCTGCAATATTTTTGGCTGCTGTTTCTGCTGCCCTCTGCTGTGCTGAAGCCTTTATGCATCAGGTGAGTTTCCTCTCATCTGTGAAAGAATAGCTACACCCACCTTCCCCAGTTTGAATACAGTAGACATGTAGACTTTCACTGCTTCTGCTGCATGTCATGAAAAATGTGAACTCCACTAGACAGCTTTCCTAACAGTAACTCTCTGATATTCAACCAAATGTGTTTGATTGGATGTTTAAAACAGGGAGGATTTGATTCACTAATAGAAAATTCTGTCAGACTGTGGTCTATCAAACACAATCAAAGTATAATAAAAAAAATTTTAAAAAGTATAATAGAACACACACACACACACACACACTCATGTGTATATCAACCACACAGCCCCTTTCTGTCCAAGGCAACAAACAACAGGAGCTTCCTATGAGAGGCAGCCTAGGCTAACTCATGACTATTTGGTCAATTAAAATGTAAACATGCCAACGTTGGACAGAAGAGGGGGTGTTTGTCTCCGAAAGAAGAGACCAGTGAGGGAACGCTTGTACTCAAATATAATGGACATTATAGATGCTAAAGTACATATAGACAGAATATCACAGCATAACAACCAAGCCAGCAATGACCCCCGTGTTATATATTTAAAAAAATATTATTTTTTTTTTAAAATTATAGATACAGTGGGGGGAATTTTTGATCTCTGCTGAATTTGTAAGTTTGTTCACAGTCTCTGTGACACACACAAACACAAACAGTCTCTATAGTTTATATAATAGTTTCATTTTAATGGAGACAAACAGAATATTAACAGAAAAAATAAAACACATTACATAAAAGCCAAACTGATTTGCATGTCATGCCCAAGCAAAGCATGACTTAGTACTTGGTGGAAAAACCCTTTTGACTACTGGGACAAGAACCTATTAAAAACCTGATCACATTTAGATCCTTTGATCAGTGTTTAATGTTTCACATGGCAGCACAACTCCACTAGCTGCTGGCACTGCTTGTTTCTGTTTAAAAGTCTACCTGAAGAATCAGTCTTTGACCAAACATTGACTGATTGACCAAATATCTGCATCAATCAGAAAATGAGGATAAATCAGATGCTAGGTTATGGGAAAGAGTACGCCTTCCACCCAGGAGTACTGCTTCTAACACGTAGCCCAGATCCCTGGGGCCAATTTTCCTGGCATCAAGAACGGAGGCCTGGGGATTCACCAAGTGCATAGATCATTAAGGGCAGAGCTGGTAATGCATATGGTCACTGGTAACTGTATCTGACTAGTGGAGCTACACGGTTAAATGCATTACTAGAGGAAGAGGGGTAAGCATTCAGACATAGGCCGTTAGAGCTAGGAGTGTTTCTCCACCTCCAGCTTAAAGAGGTTTCTGGTGATTCCTACTTTGATAATATCCTTTGACACTCCTGTACAGGGACAGCTATAATGCTATTTAGCACATTAACTTGTTCTTTATGCTGCATTCTATTGCTTTATGTTATCTAATGTGACCTACTGCTAAATGTTGCACTGATCACAAGGCATATGTATTAAGTTGTTATACATACTGAATTGTTTTTAGTAATGCCTCTAAAATGAGCAGAAAATGTGAATGCACTTCAAGCTTGCATTGCCCTCCCATGACACGAGAGTGCTGGCTATGTTGAAAAGAGTTTATAAAGTTTATTTAGCTTTCAAACTATTTTAAGTCGTTAGTTAGGTGCAGAAAAACCTGCAGCCCAGAAAATTTAAAGTTAATATGGCAAGATCAGTTTGATTGATACGCATCTGTTTTAATGTACTGTTGTCCAGTTTTCAGTACTCAGACTTCTTATTTAGTATCACTTCCTTAAAATGTCTTTTTGATAATTTTTTAAGTCTGTGACGTGACAGCCCCGTGTTTCATGGCTAAACTACTGTCAGCATACTACTGTCTAACCTTGTGGGACATTTGGGTCTGTTGGATGGATTTTCAATGTTTACCCAATGATTTTCTCACACACACACACACACACACACTTACTTATATTACACATTGTGTTGAGGTCATTAAAGTGTGGACACCGTATCCCTTTACTGTAACCTCCTCCTCCTCCACTCCTGATAGAGTGTATGTGTGTGTGTTTGTGTGTGTGTGTGTGTGTGTGTGTATGTACACGTGTGTGCATGGGTGTTTTTTTCCTTTCCATTCCTGCTTTTCCTGTACAAGGTTCCAACATTGTTACATTTCATCCAACTACACCTGTCTGCTCCCACATTTCATCTTCCATCTTACAGGGAGCACTCCATATTTTCTCACACTGTCTCCCAGCCACAAACAGAGGGTGGGTCACAACAAATGAACAGCTTCGCCTGTGTGGCTGCTTATCAATCAAGATGGCAAAAAGATTTTTTTTCTCAGAGGACCTCAGTGATTTTAGATGAGAAAGGTGTTGGAAGATGATGGAGGGTTTTCAGAACCTGTTGTCTTTACTTTACATCCCATCTTCTGTCAGCACTGACAGAAGATGGGATGATCAGGGAGTGGTCTGGAGCAGGGTTATAATACATTATAGTTTAGTTTTAGTTAGTTTTCAGAGTGGATTTGCTCATTTTTATTAGTTTTTATTTTTGGTTTTATGCTTAGTTTTAGTTCGTTTTAGTTTTAGTATTTTCATACTTAATCAGGTTCCTTTAAAGAAATATATTCAACAACCAGCTGTTCACAGACAGCAGCACTACAGGCTAAATGTGTGTGACATTAAGGACACACATGAACATCAACAGGGAGAAACAAAGAAAATATGAACTCCAAAACTCAATAAATTCTACAACAAACTCCCAATAAAGTTCAGCGACAGTGCAGCAGATTAACACCACCTACATGTGGTGTTTGACAAAAACAAACTCTTTGAAGGAGTCAAAGGTCAAATCCAGCTGCATCCTGATGTTCTCCACCTGAAGCTGCTTCTGTTTTGGAGCTAGCTTGGTTAGATGCTGCTAATTAGACTTGCAGGGTCTTTGCAGCCTCTATACACAACCCACGGAAGTGGCCGACCTCATGTCCACATTTATGCTTGTGTAGCTGGATTGTGTGTGTTAATTACCTTGTGGTTGTGTGCTGGTGTTTTTATGGTCCTCACTCTTTGTGCTCAGTGTTTTGGCTGCAAACATATTTGTCCCTGTTTTTTCACTTTCTTCATTCCCTCACATCCATCCCGATAGTTTCAGCAGTCTCCCTCCAGGAATTTGCTGACATTTATGAGTCCTTATGTTGATGCTTTGATTATTATTCCTGATTGTTATTATCTGACCGATAAAGTAGCTGGAAACGAACAAGGACTAAACAGGTTATTCACAACGTTGCGGCTGCGTGGACCCCACGAGTAGTCAGGTTTCTCTGGAAGTGCACGCCAGGTTACCTCGTAAGATCAGAGCAGTTTGTGTAGCTGCCCTGTGCGCTTCTCAGATGGACTTTGACGTTGGTGTTTTTTCCTGACTGCGGAGTGCTCCGCACATTTTTCATCATCCACATCTGCTATCTGTGCTATCGTAGTAAAAAAAAAAAAAAAAAAACTCCATATGGGACTCTGCTGCTTTCTCTGCAGACCGCTGCATTATTGTGAGGAGCAGCACGGTGTGCGCGCACGCACACAGTCGCCCGATGTCGCTCCGAGCTTAAACTCGGAGAGCGGAAGAAATGATTTCATATCAATCCACAAGACTTTTTAAAAATGACATTATTATTACTATAATTTCAGTTAGTTTTAGTTCGTTTTGTAAACTCACAATTCAGTTTTAGTTAGTTATCATTTTTTCCTTTTAATTAGTTTTTAATTATTTCAGTTAATGTTTTTTCAATTTCAGGAGCAGACATGAACCCAAGCCACTGAAGTGAGGACTCCAACCTTAAGTACATTGGCCACCTGCTCAACCAGCCTGACAGTGAGTTTGAAGATGAGGATGAGACCGACCATCAATCAGCTCCAAAACAAGTGCATCAGCATCCAGCAAGGGAAGAAATTTGAATACTAAAAAATTGTGAAATTGAATAGTTTACTTGCCCAAAGAATGAGCCACCCCACGTGGCTGCCAACATTGAGCAACCAGGGCCAAGGCTGACTTTTCAACCTCTTACAAATTCACCCTGATCATGTTCCCTTATGTAAATTCTGTTCTAAATCCAGTAAATAGACTGGTACTGATAGCACTTTTCTACTCTAACTTTTCTACTACAAGCCTCGTTCACCCAGTCACACATACACAGTCTAAAATTCTCACACTTTCACACACACGCACACGAGGGGGTCCATATCTTGCCCAAGGGTACTTCAACATGCAGACTGGAGTAGCCGGGGAGTGAACCATCAACCTTTCAACTGGTAGACAACCCGCTCTACGTCATGAGCCACAGTCGCCCCAGCAGCAACAAAAGAAGAGCTGCAATGTGTGTGTCCAAGACGGACAGTAAGATGCAGCATACATGCATCAAGCGCAAGAAAATGCAAATGCAACAAACAGCAAACTTGCCCCTCATGTTTTACAGGCTGGCACAAATGTTGGTTGTGTACAAGAAGAAGAACGGCACACAGGGACTAAGATGTCACTGTGTGATGTGCCTTGATGTTTTACCAAAACAAAACAAAAGGCCCTTGTGCAAGGAAAGAAAGACAGCCCCAGACCAAATTATACAACTGGCAGGGATGTCTAGATGAAATCAGGCATGCGGCAAGCTACAAAAGGAAGTAAAGTGTCTCACCTGCTACATTCAATGAGGGTGACTTTGAGCCGTCCTTCAACCAGCCGGCTGTCGTGGACTGACAGATCCAAATCACAGGCTGAACCCAGCAGAGGCTGCACTTGGAATGGGAAGAAGGGCTTGTATCTGGAATGAAAAACAGCATTCATTGAGTTAATGTACCTGCATCGTCACAGAGGACAGGAATTTTGATGGGATGTTACCTTAAACACAAATAGCACTGGGCAGCACACCTGATGTAACGGTCTTAATGCCACAAGACATTTTTTAAATTCTGCTATACCAGTGAACAGAAAAGGCAAACTCTGGCTTTTATGATGTAATTATAATGAAAAATTTAAATACATACTAATAACAATAATACTCCATAGCTAACTTCCTTCAACAGGTAAAAAACATAATGACGCACAATAATTTGTGAAGCGTAAACCATTCTAACACTAATAACTGCACATTGAAAAATAAACACTACTAAACAGCCTGCTTGGTAATGCTTGCCAGCAGCCTGTTAAAGGCTCGGAGGGGTTCTGTCACTAGATTCAAGAACAGTAAAGACAAATGGAAGATAAAAGAGAGCAGAGGTGCCACAGTTTTTAACTTGAAAAAAAATGGTCGTGACAAAGAACCAGGTGAGGTAAAAATAATGTATTACACTCAAGCCTATCAGGTGTTACCACCTGGAGACACAATCATCTGTGCCACAAAGTTTGGAGGAAAAAGTCAGAGTTGGAAAGGTGCACTTCACTACTGAGCCATTTGTTGACTCTGTTTAAAAATAGTAGCAGAAAAGTGGCATTAGATCAAACTGCAAAGCACAATAGGAAGCCTTTTAAATCACAGGTGATGACCACCTCCAAATTCTAACTAACCTATTGTTTCGGAGAAAAGCAAAAAAGGACGCTTGGGAAAAATGTAAATAGTTTTTAATGCGTCAGAATGATAATTTCCTTTACCCCCCCCCCGGACTACCAAGACTTATGAGTAATGACAAATTCTGATAGTTTGGGGATAGAATCATCAGTGATGATGACTACAAATTCAGAGGGTTGAAGATTGACTCCATCTTCCAAATCTTTAACATTTGTTCTTATATAGCACTTTTCTACTGTACTTCTGCTCATGTACTTCGTCTGCACTCAAAGCACTTTATGCAACACGTTTCCACTCACCCATTCACACACACTCGTGCAAGCACTTTTTCTCCTCCTACATCTAAGTGCTTTCTATCTGACATTCATTCTCACATTCACACTCCGATGAATACGTCAGGAGAAACTCCAGCTTTAATATCTTGCCCAAGGATACTTTGGTATGCAGACTGGAGCAGCCAGGGATTGAACCACCAACTTTCCGATTAGTACCTCCTGAGCCACAACCAGCCCAATCAAGATAAGACAGCCTGAGAGTAGATTTAATGTTTTGTTTGTGTAATTTTATTTCTTGATTGATGACATTAAAATTAATTTACATTCACAGTGGACATAGATTGCTTGAAAGAGGAGGAAAAGAAGCATCAACCATCATTGAACAGAGAAGGTGGATTACGTCACCAGCTTCCCCCCGCTTACAGTCCAATCGTGAGCTCCCTTCCCAGACGTCTCAACCCCCATTCACACCTTTGTTCCAGTGACCTCAGTAGGTCACATGAAACAATGGAGCGAAGTCCTATATTGGTTTCATCTGAAACCACTGATTGTAATGACCCACGCCTCCAGAGACCACTATGACCTGGATGACTGAGAACCTACACAGATATATTGCCTAAAGTATTTGCTCGCCCACCTTCACACACATATGAACTTGAGTGACATCCCATTCTTAATCCAGAGGGTTTAATATGATGTCGGCTGACCCGTTGCAGCTGTAACAGGTTCAACTCTTCTCAGAAGAATTTCCACAGGTTTAGGAGTGTTTATGGGAATTTTTACCATTCTTCCAGAAGCACATTTGTGAGGTCAGACACTGATGTTGGACAAAAAGGCCTGGCCTGCAGTCTCCGCTCTAACTCATTCCAAAGGTGTTCCTACCTTTGGGATGAGTTACAAAATATACTATTTTTAGTATATATTTATTGTTAATTTAGTGACTGATGTATAGTATATATTTTGTATAACCTGTACAGCACTTTGGTCAACAAGGGTTGTTTTAATGTGCTATAGAAATCAACTTTGACTTGACTTAAGGTCAGGACAGTTTCAACACAAACTGGCTCATCCATGTCTTTATGGAGCTGCTTTGTGCTCTGGTGTGCAGTCATGTTGGAACAGGAAGGGGTCATCCCCAAACTGTTCCCACAAAGTTGGGAGCATCAAATTGTCCCAAATGTCTTTGTATGCTGAAGCATTAAGAGTTTCACTGGAACTAAGGACCTGAGCTCAACTCCTGGGGAGACGGAAAAAAAAAAAAAGAAAGAAAAAAACACACCATAACACCCCCAAACTTTATACTTCGCACAATGCAGTCAGACAAGTTCCGTTCTCCTGGCATCCGCCAAACCCAGACTCATCCATCGGATTGTCAGACGGAGAAGTGTGATTCATCACTCCAGAGAACACGTCTCCACTGCTCTAGAGACCAGCGGTGACGTGCTTTCACCAGAGCATCCGACACTTTGCATTGCAGTTGGTGATGTAAGACTCGGATGCTGCTGCTCAGCCATGGAAAATATTCCATGAAGTAGGGCTGCTCGATGATGGGGGGAAAAAAAAATCATAATCGTGATTATCTTGGTCAATACTGAAATCACGATTATTTAACACAGTTACTCATCGCATTTATTATAACATAATTGTAATATAAATGAAATGTAAAAAATAAATAGCAACATAAACAAATACATTATAAATTAGGCACAAATAGATAAACAGAAATGTAACGCCAGTTAACACAACTAATAATACTAAGAAGAAAAAAAAACAAGGTATTTAAACCAAATAAATTTGCTCACTCTTTAGTGACTGCCATAACATACTGACAGATCCTGCACATGTATTCAAAAGGTTTGATATTAACATTTTGTAGGGACGTGAGTCAAATTGGTTTTTGGTGACAAATCAGGGTCCGATGTAGTACTAATTACACCCGCGGAACAAATATTGGTCAGTACATCTCCCTACCGTCCCTTGCTAATCATGCCCAATGATTGGTAGGGACATAATGGATGTTATTTGATATTGGTAGGAACTTGACTCTACAATCCCTACTTAATTCTACACCCCTGATTCCAGTCAGGCTGGCCCAATACAGCCCAGAGCAAACAGAAAACAAAGCCAGGGTGGCTCAGCGGTTGAGCAGGCGACCACATATGCCACGTGGCAGTGCAGACGGTGCAGGTTCGAGCCCTGACCTAGCCACCATCTCTCCTCCCGCTTTCCGACTGTGCAGGAAATCTGTGTTAATTACCTTGCGGGCATGTCCCGGTGTTCTACATGCGGCATGGCTGACAAACATAATGCTGGGACTGTTTTCCCTATTGGGGGTGTCTCGCTTTTTCTTTTTTTTTCTCTCCCCAGGTGTGAACATATTTCGAACATATTCTGACAGTTTCAACAATCTCCCTCCAAGAATTTTCTGACATTTGTGAGTCCTTATATTGATGCTATGATTATTATTCCTTATATTGAAAACGATGATTGTTATTCTCTTGCAGACAAATTAAAAAACTGGGTGTAAAAGTAGCCAGAAATGCACGGGAGGAACCAAGGGTGGTTAACAGGCCAATCACAATTGTTGCGGGCTGTGTCACCCCGACAAAGAGTCACATTTCTCGGGAGGTGCAGGTCAGGTTGCGGTTTAGATTTCCTGCTCAATAATTAATGGTAATTAACACATAATGCACATTTGAAAGCCAAATCACCAGCAACGTCACTGGTCACTTACATAGGTTATGTGTAGGCCCCACAAAGACTCAACACTGCAGAATATATGAGGACTAAGAGTATACTTGCAGAGCGTAATGTGACAAAATAATGTTAATAAATTTTGTCAATTACACTATTTTTGTGAGCGTTTGGAGATGAAATCAAAAGTCAAAATTCAATTAATTGCACAGCCCTTTGAATCTCTCTATGCACTATTCTTGAGCTAATCTAAAGGTCACATGAAATTTGAAGGTCTGTAGCAACTGACTCTACAGGAAAGTTAGTGACTTCTCACTTTGTGCCTCAGGATCTACTGACCCTACTCTGTCATTTTGCATGGCCTACCGCTTCCTGGCTGAGTTGCTGTCATTCCCAGTTGCTTCAACCTTGTTATGATATCACTAACAGCTGACTGTGAAATATTGATTTAATTTACTTATATAGCACCAAATCACAATAAACAGTCACCTCGAGGCGCTTTATATTGTAAGGTAAAAAACCCGACAATAATTACAGAGAAAACCCAACAGTCAATAAAAAAAACCCTACGAGCAAGAATTTGGCAATAGTGGGAAGGAAAAACTCCCTTTTAACAGGAAGAAACCTCCAGCAGAACCAGGCTCAGGGAGGACCACGACTGGTTGGGGCTGAGGGGAGGGAGACAGGACAAAAGACATGCTGTGGAAGAGAGACCGAGATTAATAATAACAACTAATGATTAAATGCAGAGTGGTGTATAAACAGAGTAGAAAGAGGTGAGTGAAAAGACCCCCCCCAAAAAAAAGCAGCCTAGGCCTATAGCAGCATAACTAAGGGATGGTTCGGGGTCACCTGATCCAGACCCAACTATAAGCTTGATCAAAAAGGAAAGTTTTAAATGTAATCTTAAAAATAGAGAGGGTGTCTGTCTCCCGAATCCAAGCTGGGAGCTGGTTCCACAAAAGAGGGGCCTGAAAGCTGAAGGCTCTGCCTCCCATTCTACTCTATGGGACTATGAGGTCTTTGACATAAGACGGGGCCTGATTATTCAAGACCTTGTATGTGAGAAAAAGAATTTTAAATTCTATTCTGGATTTAACAGGGAGCCAATGAAGAGAAGCCAATATGGGAGTAACATGCTGTCTCTTTCTAGTCCCTGTCAGTACTCTAGCTGCAGCATTTTAAATCAGCTGAAGGCTTTTCAGGGAGCTTTTAGGACAGCCTGATAATAGTGAACTACAATAATTCAGCCAAGAAGTAATAAATGCATGAATTAGCTTTTCTAAGAAAGGATGCTTCTAATTTTAGAAATATTGCACAAATTGGTGTGGCAGTGGCACAGTGGGCAGGTGCTCACCTCGCAACCGGAGGGTCGCGGGTGACCAATCTGAGCGTGTGCTGTCATTGTGTCCCTGGGCAAGACACTTAACCCACAATGCCTAAGTGTGAATGTGGTTGTATGGGTGGTGGTTGGTGGTGGTCGTAGGGGCCGTAGGTGCGAATTGGCAGCCACGCTTCTGTCAGACTGCCCCAGGGCAGCTGTGGCTACATTAGTAGCTTACCATCACCAAATATGATTGATGTGTGAATGAATGGTGCACAGAATTGTAAAGCACTTTGAGTACTGTGAAAAATGCTAAGGCATTATTATTATTATTATTATCATCATCATCATCATCATCGTCATCAAATGCAAAAAAGCAGTCCTACTTATCTGTTTAATATGTGCATTGAAGGACATATCCAGGTCAAAAATGACTCCAAGATTTCTCAGTGTTACTGGAGGCAAACAATGAAAATTTATGCAATGCTTTCTAATAATACTGCCTAAGGGAATCATGTATAATGTAAATAAAATTGGCCCTAGCACAGAACCCTGTGGAATTCCATAATTAACCCTAGTGTGTGAAGAAGACTCCCCATTTACATGAACAAATTGGAGTCTATTATATAAATATGATTCAAACCATACTGCACAGTACTGTGACGGCCCTCTGCCTTGGCCTGGGCCTGCTGTTGCTTGTTTGTTTGTTTGTTTGTGTTTTGCAGGTTCCTGGTGGGCGGAGCTAATCAGTGCAACTGGGAGCACCTGGCCAGTCTCCCTGGAGCATTTAAGAGCTGGCTGTCTCAGCCCTGGGAGGGTTCCTTTTCCTGTCCTTACCTCCTTCAACAAGCCTCATTTTTTCCTGTTTATTTGGGTTTATATTGAGGTACTTTATTTTGTGTGTTGCCTCTTGTTCAGGAGGAGGAACTTGGTTCCCCTATTTTTGGTGGACGTCTTTCGGGTTTGGGTACTGGTTTGACATTTGAGCAGCAAAGAGAATTGCTTATGTTGCAGCTAGAGTATGATGCCAGGAGGCAGAATGCAGAGAATGAGAAGCATTTGGCCATGGAGAGAATGCGGTTTGAGGCTGAGCAAGCCAAGCTTGCTGTGGAGAAAGGCAGGCTTGATTTGATTAGAAGCGGGCAGCTGACTTTTGAGAGTTCTACTGGGCTGCAAGCTTCTTCATTGTGCCCTGTGCCTGAGCAGCATTTTGACATTTTGTGCAACCTGAAACTATTGCCAAGATTTAATGAAAAGGATTCGGAAACCTTTTTCTTGTTATTTGGGCGCGTCGCTGATAATAGACAGTGGCCTAAGTCTGCTCGCTCAATGTTACAGTGTGTGTTGACTGATAAAGCACAGAAAGCTTATTCCTCTTTATCCTCTGATAATAGCCATCATCTGTTGTGAAAGCAGCCGTTTTGAAGGCTTATGAGCTGGTTCCAGAGGCTTACAGACAACGGTTTCGGATGTGGAGAAAGGGTGAAAAGCAAACACATCTTGAATTTGTCGATTTGTCTCTACATTTTATGCATTGGTGTTTGGCTCTGCAGGTAGACATTTTTGAGAAGCTGTGTGACCTAATCATTTTGGAGCAGTTTAAAAAGTGCATCTCTGAGGCTGTTGTGACCGGCCCCAGTGGTGGTCTACACAGATCACAATCCTTTGACCTTTCTCAACTCTCTGAAACATCCAAACCAGAGAGACATTCCTGCAGTCTAACTAAGTGATGTCTGTCATCTGTCTTCATGGATAGATAAAGCTGCCTATCATCTGCATAACAATGAAAATTGATGCAATGCTTTCTAATAATACTGCCTAAGGGAAGCATGTATAATGTAAATAAAATTGGTCCTAGCACAGAACCCTGTGGAATTCCATAAATAACCCTAGTGTGTGAAGAAGACTCCCCATTTACATGAACAAATTGGAGTCTATTATATAAATATGATTCGAAACGCAGCACAGTACTGTGACGGCCCTCTGCCTTGGCCAGGGCCTGCCGTTGCTTGTTTGTCTGTTTGTTTGTTTGTGTCTTGCAGGTTCCTGGTGGGCGGAGCTAATCAGTGCAACTGGGAGCACCAGGCCAGTCTCCCTGGAGCATTTAAGAGCTGGCTGTCTCAGCCCTGGGAGTGTTCTAATTTCCTGTCCTTACCTCCTTCAACCAGCCCCATGTTTTCCTGTTTATTTGGGTTTATATTGGGGTACTTTATTTTTATGGCAAAATAAACTGGTGTTTTGATTTTAACATGTGTCTCTCCTATCATTTGTCATGGCCCTTGAGCCAGACTATGACAATACCTTTAATACCTATGGCATGCTCCAATCTCTGTAATAAAATGTTATGGTCAAGCTGCACTGCACTGAAAGAAGATCATTTGTAACCTTCACTAATGCCGTTTCTGTACGGTGATGAATTCTGAAACCTGACTGAAACTCTTCAAATAAACCGTTCCACTGCAGATGATCAGTTAGCTGTTTTACAACTACTCTTTCTAAAATTTTGGAGAGAAAATTTTGGCAATATAGTGTAAGATTATAAATATAGACATGATATAAATTTTTGGTCAGAACACCAGACACTGAATGAAGAAGCGTTGTTTGTGCTGGCATCACCTGAAGAATGTAACTTGTCAGAGTCTCAGTGTGACTGATTAGTTACATTCTAGTCAGACTCTTAACTACTGGTGCTAGGTGTGATGCCTCCAAGAGAGCTAGTTCTCTACATAGAGAGAGCACTGGTCTTATTAGGAATGAGGAAGCCAAGCAGTAAGATGCAACAGTTGCTAGGAAACTGTGTGAGCAGCAAGGAAGAGGTGTTAAGATCTGCCACTAAGTTATATGGTAAAACACACTTGTTAATAACAGACACACACCCCCCAAAAATAAATAAATAAATAAAAATGGTGTAATGACACCAAATTCCTTGTGCATCTGCACGAAGGGGTCCAAACCACTACTGTGAAGTTTGATCTTGAAAGCATTGCAAAGCATTGCTGAGCTACAAGTTCACGGCTTTGCCAAGAAATTCGATTCATTGTTGCATGCAAATGCTTCTGCAAACCAAAATGAAATGTGAAACCCTTAGTGAGGCTTGCTCTGAAGATCATCTATATCCAGTTTTGTGTAAATCAGGGAAATTTTGCAACCTGTGAAAAATGTGTTTCACTTCATATAAAATCCATTATGATGGCTCAATCAATTCAGTTGACATTAAAACTTGCCACTTATCAGGCTGAGGACCTATGACCATATTAGCTGACACGCAAATGTCACTGCAAATCCGAACATATAAGCCATTATTGGTCTAAATACATTTTTACTATTTATAGTTACCCCTAAAAGTGCTTCCTTATGAATGGGTCTCAAGTCTAGGTACCAAGGTTGGCTTTGATAAGTTAAAGCATTGCCAAGATATGAGCTCAGTTCCTGTTTGGTGACTTCACCACCGATTTTGATTGTCTCTGGTGGGCAAGGGCTTTGGAAAATCAAAATTCCATTCAATAACTTTTGTGAGGCTCAGTCTAAAGATGATTTGAGACAATTTGATGACCACTGGACAAACTTTGTGACCTGTGAAATTCTGAATGATTTCCATAAAATCCAATGTGGCGGGAAATGACATAGGGTGTGTTGAACTCGACTAGACCCAAGGATTCCAGCGGTACCTTGATTTCGAAAATCAGCCACACGGGTCACAAATTATGGTCGCAAACACAAGTCCAACTATGCCCCAGTGGTGAAGCTAGAGTGCTCAAGGTAGTGGAACTTGGTGAAAATGATAATATGACTGTCCTGATGAAGTGTGCTAAATTTCACAACTTTTGACCAGATTGTTCTAGATGCTGCCAAAGACTCCCACTGGAGAGGAATAAAGTTGATGATATAATACTAAGAAAACCCAGAATCATTATCAGTGCCTGCAGTGTTGCTGCTTGGCCCAAAAAACAAAATAGTCACTGTAATATACAAGCATGATGTCTGAGAGCACATACCCGTTCTTTGCTATTTTGGGTTTCTGGTGATACTGTTGCAGCCTGAGGCTCCTGCTGTTCTGAACAGTGGACTTTGTTCATGCGAATCCTTCACATTAATTATGAACCTGACATCTGCCCTTGCAAGCACTCTGATGGAAAAATTCACATTAATTCACATATTATTTTTCCTAATGAAGGAAAAACTGTCAAATTGACAAGCTTTAAGCTTGTACATTGTAGCAGGCATTTCAGATTGTATCCTCCTCTCTTGCTCTGAAATGGACAAATAATACCTAGCTCTGACCAAGCTTCTCAGATCTGCTGTAGCTTACACACAGAAACAATTCAAATTTGAAGAAATACATGAGAATAGTTAAAAACAAGCAAGCTAAAGGAACATATTTTGTATCATACAGTTTTTTAATTTTAACAAAGTTTAGAAATACAACATGAGTAATAAACAATATTAATTCGTGTTTATGACAAATTCACTTCTAAAAAGAGCTGCTGATAGCTTGAATATTCATTAAAACTGAAATAATACTCATAACACACAAAGTGTCACTGGCAGGTAGTCCTGTGAAAAACATTTTGTTGTAAATATTTTGTTCTCTCCATTTCCTTCACAAACAATTTGTCCACAAAGGCAAGGTTTTGAATATTAAGTTTGTAGAAACACTTAACGTTTTGGTTTTCCATAGATATTCAATTGAGCAAAAGGACATGCCAGTAAAGGACCAAAGGTGTAGCAGTACTATGTGAAATATGAAATATGTGCGCCCAGAGCACCATTTAGACTCACATTTTAAATTCTTTTACAGCCTTATAGTACTGGATAATGGTAGCATTGCACCACTTCTGGGTGCTGTTGCTTTGCACAGTGGTGTTTTTCTGCAGGTTAAATTAGAAACCTTTATATAACAACTTATTTCACAGTGAAAGCTTCAAGTTTTTATATTTTCTTTTTATATACTTTCGGATGAATCGCCTGTTCATAGTATTCACTCATTGTGCCTTTGCTAGCTTGCATAGTTACTAGCTTAGGTGTTAACAGAATTACTAGTAGCACTGCTTCTTCATCTGTCCCTCTTGCACTTTCTTACTCAGTGTGTCAGATGTTTAGCTACTCCTCTGCCTCCTTTAGTAATAATGATACATGTAATAAATGCAGTCTGTTGGTAGCTTTGGAGGTCTGGTTCAGTGAATTGGAGACCTGGCTCCACTTGAAAGTTCTGTAGGTAGCCAGGTCTGAGTGGTGTCCACAAAACAATGTGGGCTTTATAGATAATTGGAAAACTTTCTAGGGAAAACCCGGTCCTGTTTGTAGAGTAAGTGAGATTGTTAGTTACTGTGCTCACAAAATTTTCAGAAAATAGTTTAAAGGTCAAGGTTGCCGAGACTCAAAAGTTTTAGTTCATGCATCTATGACATGAATTTGAGCATCCTAGGTCAACTGGTTCAAGTAATGGCCAATGTTAAAGTTTGTGTGGGAAAGACACTGTTGATGTCGAGACTATAACAATAGCTCAACTTTTGCTTCAAAGCAGCCAAGCTAATAAATTATTTAATAATTGATCAACATATGAATTTATTCTGCCTTACAGAAACCTCAAGATGAATATGCCAGTTTAAATGAATCAACAACCCTGATTCATACAGTCAGAACACTTCAAGCACAGGCCGAGGCGAAGGAATAGAAGTAATCTTCATCGCCAGCTTATTAATTAATCAAAGACCTAGACAGTTTTAATTAATTAGAAGGTCTGACTCTTAGCTTTGTATACCCTAAATGGGAGACTCAAAGACCAGTTTTATTTGTTATCATCTATAGTCCACCTGGCCCTTAGATTCTTTCTGATTTGGTGCTCAGTTCAGTTAAAATAATTATCGTAGGTGATTTTAAAATCCATGTAAATGCTGAAAATGAAAGCCTAAGCACTTCATTTAATCTATTAATAGACTCAACTGGATTCTCTCCACCCACTTTAACCACACTCTGGATCTTGTTCTGACATATGGCATAGAAACTCACTATTTAACAGTATTCCCTGAAAACCCTTTTCTAATCATTTCTTCGTGGCATTTAAATTTACAATAACAGGTTACACAGCAGTGGGAAATAAATTTCATTACTGTAGTTCTCTTTCTGAAAGTGCTGTTACTGAGTTCACGGATATAATTCCTCCACTATTTAATGCCATGTGTCACCACAGTGCAGAGCAACTACCTAAACTCTGCTCCCAGAGAGGTTCATTATCTTGTTAATATTGTTACATCCTCACTGCTTACGACCCTGGATACTGTGGCTCCTCTGAAAAAGAAAGCCTCAAATCAGAAGAGCTTAACTCCCTGGTATAACTCACAGACATGCAGTTTAAAGCAGATGGACCGTAAGCTGGAAAGGAAATAGTGTCTCACTAATTTAGTAGATCTTCATTTAGCCTGGAAAAAGAGTTGGTCTACAAAAAAGATTCTTCTAAATTCAGATTAAACTGAAGTTACTCTGTACTCTGCCCTAAGAACCTTAGAAACACAGTATCTAATTATATATATATATATATATATATATATATATATATATATATGCATATATTTAATGTTTGAGTGGATGACATTACCTTGGCCTCCAGTAACACTGAGGAATCGTGGAGTTGTCATCAGAATATGTCCTTCAATATATATATTAAATAAATAGGAATGCTTACTTGCATTTTTTTAATTTAACCTTTATTTAACCAGGAAAAAACACATTGAGGTTAAAACATTTGCACAATCTCTCTAAAATTAGAAGCATCCTGTCTCAAGAGTGACCAAGGTCAGGGCTCACAGTGATTCAACGTTATGGTGAGTTGTACAATAAAAATCACCTAAGTTGGATTCAACTGGCCCATGGAATTTTATCCAATTCGTAAAAAATCCGCCTTATGTGTCAAAGTCAGATAAAATCTGATTATTCAAAACATCAAACAGTTTGGGGTCTAATATTGAATTTGGCTTCCTGCTTCATCCCTGGATTTGCTTCTGCAAATTTTATAATCTCATATTTTTGCTCGTAAGTGTGAGTTTGTAGCTTACGCTACACTCCTGCGCTTGCCACGATTGACTCTGGTGAAATGACTCAACGCAGCCAATCCAGATGACGCGTGACTGTATAGACACTCAAGTGATCTCCAGGCATTGCTAGTGTGTGTATTTGTGCACGAACGAGCCAATGCATGGAGTTTGTCTAGATCGTAGATACTGGAATTGGGCGTGAAGGGAGCTGAGGAGGGCTTTAGTGCTAAACTCATCCGACTTATGCGATCACATTTAATTGGAAATGTGGAATGGGACCAAATTTTTCCTCTGAGGTAGGCAAAAATCCGACTTGTACGATCCGATTTACGAGATGAGTTTTAGTGGAATTAAAATCCGATTTGTGACTTCGACTTATGTAATGCCTACTGTATTTTTCATGCACTTGTTTTTATGGTGTATCTTATTTTGAAGGCACGTTTAAATGTTACCATGGTGACCAGAGGGTATTGGGGCGGAGAGGATGGTACTATGTTGTTTGCACGATGTTATAGGAGGATGCTGCTGATAAAGCTGCATACGAGTACACAGTGGATTCACGTTTATTATTACATTTAGAAAATGTAACAGTTTTTATGCCAGTCATATAATTAATTTTGTTGAATTTATTTGCCACACCTTAAAGGCAGGTGTGTGAAAATACTGTCTGACAATAAACCGGTCCGTGGTGCAAAAAAGGTTGGGGACCACTGAATTAATCAATAAGTTTTTAGTTTTGTGACTCTGTAACATGTGGGAAATATGGTGCCAAAGTTCAGCTCTCAAGACACTGAGATTTCATTATCCAGTTCTAACCATTTGCCCTTTAATTTGATAAAGTCTGTTAGCAAATCAAATTTTAGAGAGGGTTTTAAACTTCATCATTCACATTATTCCATTTTTAACTGCTGCACACACTGACTAAATGTTGCTACATGGCGCCTTCTTGCTTCTGTTGGCTGACAGCTTACAGCACCAGAAATTGGGCATATTTACCATTTGGGTACATTTCTGCATAATTATAACCAAAAACATTTAGCACAACTGATTTTCACATGTCTTAAAAGTGGATAAAAAGAACCCAGGTAAACAAATAAAATGAATACAAATATTTCTCTTCTTGATTTATTGAAAAAATCATCTTATATATTTATGAGGCAAGGAATTATGTGACCTCTCCATTCGGTGACATCTTTAAATATTTTCAACAAACCCACCGAATATTTTCCTTTCACTTTATTTTTCTACTTTTATGACTTGTGTGATGTTTTAGGTAATATTTATGCAAAAATGTAGAAAATCTAAAAAATTTCACAAACTTTTCCATGAAGCAGCAATAAAATACAGACTGCAGACATACAGATTATAAGATCTAAATACAAACCCAGTTCCAAAATTGTTGGGACACAAAATCATGAGCCTACAGAACATAGAGCATAGAACAAATCAAAAGTTTGCAAAAAAATTGGAAAAATTTCTACATTTCTGTTTGTTTTTTCTGTCAAGATGGGGTGCTGAGTGCACATTAATGAGAAATAATATGAACTTTTTTGATTTTAGCAAATGGCTGCAATGAAACAAAAAGTGAAAAATTTAAAGTGAATACTTTCCGTACCCACTGTAAAAGCACTGTATGGATGTGTGTTAGATTAGGTTAATGACTTGCAGCAGAAAGTGCTTTGAGAGCTCAAATTGAGTAGAAAGGTCCTATATATACTATATTAGACTAGATTGAACTTTATTAATCCCTTTAGGAAGATTCCGTCACATCTTCCTTTTGCCAAAGGAATTCATTCACCCATCCAAATAATTGAATTTAAGTATTCCAGTCACTTCCACGGCCACAGGTGTATAAACCAACCACCTAGGCATGCAGACTGCTTCTACAAACATCATTGAAAGAATGGGTCGCTCTCAGGAGCTCAGTGAACTCCAGCATGGTACCGTGATAGGATGATACCTGTGTAACAAGTCCAATCGTGAGATTTCCTCACTACTAAATATTCCGCAGTCAGCTGTTAGTGGGATTATAACAAACTGGAACCAACTGGGAACAACCGCAACTCACCCAGGACGTGGTAGGCCGCATAAAGTGACGGAGCGGGGGGTCACCAGATGCTGAGAGCATAGTGCACAGAGGGCGCCAAGTTTCTGCAGAGCCAATCGCTGCAAACCTCCAAACTTCAGTGCATAGAGAGCTTCATGGAATGGGTTTCCTTCCATCACCAAGCTCAATGCAAAGCGTCAGATGCAGTGGTGTGGGGGTGTTTTTCAGGAGTTGGGCTCCGCCCCTTAGTTCCAGTGAAAGGAATACCAAGACATTTGGGACAATTTGATGCTCCCAACTCTGTGGGAACAGTTTGGGGATGGCCCCTTAATGTTCAAACATGACTGCACACCAGTGCACAAAGCAGCTCCATAAAAACATGGATCCCCACCACCCAAATCCTTGTCCAAAGCCTTCCCAGAAGGGTGGGCCAACACCATATTAAACCCCATCGATTAGGAATGGGATGTCATTCAAGTTCATATGTGTGAGAAAACAGAAGTGCAAATACTTTTAGCAATAAAGCAAATAAATGACAAAATGGACCGGTTCTCATATAGTGCTTTTCTACTCTATTTGAGCACTCAAAGCGCTTTAAACAACATGTCTTCATTCACCTATTCAGACAAGCACTTTTTCTACGCCTATCATACTGACAAATGCATCAGAGAGCAACTTGGGGGTTCAGCAGGTTCCTGCCCAGGGATACTCCAGCAAGCAGACTGGAGCAGCCAGGGATCGAACCACCAACCTTCCAATTAGAAGATGACCTGCTCTACCTCCTGAGCTACGGCCACCCGCAGATCATCCATTTACTGTCTTCACTGGGCCAAATCTCATTTAAAATGGACTGAGGCAAACTCAAAAACTGTTTTGTGGTCAGATGAACTGAAAATTTGAATTTTTGGGGGAAAACATGCACGCCCCATTCTCTGATGGAGAACAATCTGGCTTATTATCAATCATCTAGAAAGGTACCATCAGTGCTGAAAGGTATATACATGTTTTTGATGAACATTTGCTCCCACCCAGATGACATCTTTTTGAGGGAAGGCCTTGCACCTACACCATGACAATGCTAAACCGCATACTGCAGCTATTAAAACAGCATAACTTTGTAGAAGAAGATGATCCAGGTACAGAACTGTCCTGCCTGCAGTCCAGACCTTTCACCAGCTGAAAACATTTGCCGCATCATGAAATGAAAAATATGACACCGATGACCCAGGATATTTTCTGAATTGGGTTTGCATATAATCTGTGGTTCTGCTCAGACTGCAAACTGTATTTCAGTTTCTTTTCAGATGGTAAGCAAAAGGACATGTGATCAATGATAAAGCAATAAAGGGAAGACAGAAAGAAGAGAAATGCAACACTAAAGAAATCACAACGACCACAATGAGAGCTGCTCTCGCAGTGATAAATGCCACTCACAATCAGTGTTTGTATGTATGGAGTTCAATGAGTTGCGGGTTTGATGGAAAGTCAACGCACATCATGGACACCAAAACCAAAAAGTCATTTAGTCAGCAGTCACAGTTTATTTCTATAACAGAAGGACGGCATACCTCATTGCTGGATGGTTTTGAGCCAGATCCTTTGGAAAGCTTTGTAATAGAAAATACACGTAGTATTACCACTGAAGTCATAGGTGCTGGTATTACTGCTCATGCTCCTGTGTGTTCTCTTTGACAGCAGACACTCAGTACTGCTGTGACTCATGTACTGTTACCGCTTAACAAAAGCATTTTTGTTAAGAGTCTATTACCTATTATTTATGTTAAACTCATACATACACAAAAAAATATATGCACATTTTAAAGCACTTCTGAACACATGTCAAAGGACCAGGGATATATAAACCAAAGTAAGCTAGGCCATCCCTGAGTGTATCATCTGTTCTCGCTGAGCTTCTGTAAAGTACTCACTGGGGATTAGTCAGTGTTAATATATGCTTCTATTATAAAGATGGAGAAGAAACAGTCTGAATGCAAATCAAACTTTGTTGTTCATTTACTTTTTATATATTATTATTTAAGCTATTACAAAATAATTAAAACACCCTACAATGGAAAACTGAACAGCTAAAAGGTCTGATTAGGGAGCCTTTGCCTTAAACTCAGGAACTGCCCACCAACTGCCAAAGAAAGGTGGTGGCTCAAGGTGGCTGAAGGCTCCACGATGAGCCACCACCAACTTCATACAAAACTTACTGCATTAGTGGACAACCTGCTCTACCTCCTGACGTCACAAAGGCTGTGGTCAGGAGACAGAGGCTCAGCTGTTTTTCATTCATGATACAATAATGATAACCTGATCATTCCTATATTTTGCATCAATATCCTTTTTAAAGGGACCACCCTGGACGGGTCACAGGGCTAATGACAGAGAGACAGACAACCACTGACACCTATGGGCACTTTGAATCACCAGTTAACCGAACCCCAATATCTGTAAGGTCTTCGGACTGTGGGAGGAAACCGGAGTACCCGGAGAACCCACACAGACACAGGGAGAACATGCAAACTCCACACAGAAAGACCCAGATGGTGGATTAAACTGTTGCTGTGAGGGAACAGTGCCAACCACCACACCACCTCACCTATAATCATCATGGGTTTATTGATTTATCTCATTTAATTGCTGCCGGTGGTGCAGTGGATGTTAAGAATAACTGTTGCAGCTATACCACATTATAGGTTTCAGTAAGGCGTCAACTTCCAGTTTTGTTTCCTGTTGCAAAGCAGTAAATCCTTCCTGTACTACATGTACACAGCTCACCGCAGTGACAGCAGAAACACAAAAACCATAACAGCTGCATTGTTACATCAAGCCCTCTTTTACCCCTGTTACAAGCACTGTCGTATTTTTTGTGTAGTCAGTGCGTTTTCTTTCCTTCATAAAAAGTCTGCATGGTGTACTTGGGTATGAATGAGCATATGCTTACTGTGCTGAATTCATTTTCCCTGTTCTGACTTGTCCTGTCCTTTCTGTGTTTATGTCTGAGAAGTAAGTAGGGGTTATGTTTACATGTGTTAGAGAGGTAAGCAGCTATATTTTGATTTATTTCTTTGGGTTATCTTCCTTGTTGTTTTGGCCTTGGTTCACACTGACATTAATTTCAACTTCAATTGTAGATTTGTTGAAAGACACATAACATGTTAAGATTATTGTGGCTGCTTGAGACTTGGGGAAGATGTCTTTTGTGCCGTGTCTCAGCCGCCCCTTGACAGGGAATAACAACTCTTAAGAAAATTACAAAAACCAAAAGGCATGGAGTCTTTTTCTTCAGTGAATGAGATGTACGCCATATCGCCAAAAGTATTCATTTTTCTGCCTTCACATGCACATGAACTTGAGTGTTCTTAATCCACAGGGTTTAAAATATGACATCAGCCCACCGCCTTGCAGCTACAACAGCTTCAACTCTTCTGGGAAGATTTAGGAGAGTGTTTATGGGAATTTCTGACCGTTCTTCCAGAAGCACATCTGTGAGGTCAGACACTGATGTTGGAGAGAAGGCCTGGCTCACAGTCTCCACTCTGATCCATCCCAAAGGTGTTCTATCAGGCTGAGGTCAGGACTCTGTGCAGGCCAGTCAAGTTCTTCCACACCAAACTGGCTCATCCATGTCTTCATGGAGCTGCTTTGTGCTCTGGTGTGCAGCCATGTTGGAACAGGAAGGGGCCATCCCCTGCATTCGACATTTTGCATTGAGCTTGGTGATGTAAGGCTTGGATGCAGCTGCCATGGAAACCCATTCCATGAAGCTCTCTGCACACTGTTCTTGAGCTGATCTGAAGGCTACATGAAGGTTGGAGGTCTGTAGTGATTGGGTCTGCAGAACCAGAAGGATATTTAGTAGTGAGGAAACTTCAGGACTGGACTTGTTGCACAGGTATCATCCTATCAAGGTACCACGCTGGAACCCACTGAGCTCCTGAGAGCGACCCATTCTTTCACTGATGTTTGTAGAAGCAGTCTGCATACCCAGGTGCTTGGTTTATACACCTGTGGAAGTGACTGGAACACCTGGATTCAATGACTTGCATGTGTCTATGAATACTTTTGGCAGTATAGTGTATGTTTACTATGAGTTCTTCCTTCTTAACTGTGCAGTAAGATATTTGCCACTTTTTCACTCAGTGCTACATGGAGTTCTCACAAAAATCATTGCCATCTTTTATTTCACTTCATGTAAAAACTAATATTTAACCATTTTAGTTATTAATTAATTAATTCATATTTGTTATGCATTTTTGGATTTGGGAAAAACGGGGAAACTATTTCCATACACTGATTTTCTGCCTTGGGCCCACAGGTCTGAAACCAACAGCTTTAAAGTGAACGCATGTGTTTTGCTCTCACAGTGGACTACACGCGCACTGGTATTTTTTATGAACGTAGAACAGAAAACATACAACTGAATGAAACATGAAGACAATAACATACAACAATCATGACCAGAAATGTAACCGAGGCACAGCTACTACCTGGGTTTATGTGTGAGAATGGCTTCAAAGAGCAACACCAACTTCTCACCCTGCTGCAGGAAATTACAAGTTAACTCTATGACTGATCTCTGCTGGGTGTGGTTTCAGGTTTCCCTCCAAATGCCAACAAGCACAATGCCAGCATGAGGTATGTATTTTGGACTCCATTTCTTTCTAGATCTCTAAGGATGCAACAACCTTGAGACGTTAAAGCAGAGAAAGAACAGCGACACACTGCTTTTCAACCTGGTGTTAAGTTACATTTTAAAACTGGGTAAAAGAATAAATTTAAATATGGGAGGTTTGGTTTGGTTTGGGTGTTTTTTCATGCCTGAGATTAAAGAAAGGTGTTTGAAAATAAAGAGAAAAATCACAGCTGTTTTATGGCCTTCGTTTTGTTCTGTTGATTTTACTTTGCACCATTTGATTCTTTTCTTAGGGAAAATTAAACTGCAGGTTTATTTCTAGAATTCAAGTCCAGATGGTCAACTGAAAAAAGAAAAAGAAAATTCGCAAACATGAACATTTATTTTGTAGCAAACACATCAATCAGATGCGGTGCTTCTTCAGGCTGCTTAATCGCACTTGAACTTATTTTCATCACATGAAATCTTAAACACAGTACCATGCAAAAGTCTTGAGCCAGCCAAGAAGCCTAACTTTCATGCAGTTTTTTTAAGTGACCTTGAGCAATAGTTCTTGAGGCTTTCTGAAGGTATTTCAAAGGTTTTCTTTGGACACTGGACATTTTTTCACTTATTTTCAGTCCACTCTTTGTATCCGGCCATCCTCAGAGAAATGTTTTATTTGCTAAGCCACTTAACAGACTCTTGGCATGATGTGAAGGGTACCCTTAAAAAAAGTTGAGGTAACTAAACAAGTAGAGGACAAAAGAAGAAGTGGCAGGTCTAAAAATGATCTACAGCTAACGAACATAATCTCAAAGTCATGTCCCAAAGAAAAAGAGAAGCACTCCAGCAAAGACCTGACACAGGGCCCTTCAACTGATCCATCTATTGTTTGCCAAAGTCTTATCTGGAATGATCTCAGTGGAAGGATGGCTGTCAAAAAGCCATCCTTAAGAAAGGGAACCAGGGAGAAAGGCCGAGGTGTCCCACATTACTGTGGAGTAAATTATTCTCAAAAGGGCTGCAAATGTTTAAGTTTATCCTTGTGGATCAAATCAAAGATTTACAGCCTTGTGCAATGATTTGTGTAGAATTTCTGGGTACTGACAACTGTGTGCTCTAATCTACACACAAATACAAAGCAATCTTTATCACACAACTTTGCAATTTTACACGTAAAGCTATGTGACTCTCCAAAGCCGTGTGATGAAACATTCACATATTACAGCAAAAATCACTGATTTTCCAACGAGGAAGTGATTGTGTTTGATCAGGTGTATATTCTGATTAGTACTCATACCGCTGAACACAATGTAACTTTTATTTTTAGAGCAGTGGCTCATGTAAAGTGTGAGGCGTTTAATCTGCTACAGCTAGCTAAAGAACAGCTGACGGGTGGGGATGGCTGCAACACCTTTTAATAAACTATTAAAACTATCAATGCTGATAAGTAAACACATTTTTTCTATGATACTCCTTTTTTCAACACGCCACGACACTGGGTGAGAAAAACTCTTTTCTTTTAGCCTAGTGTATATTTTCTAGCAACAGCTGACTGAGAGCTGACCGTGAAGTCAGAGGTGACTGCTTTTCGACGGTCATCCCAAATATTGACTTTCAAGCTTGTTAGAGCACTAATTCTGTTTTTGTCTAACACACTGTAATTTCCATGTCTATCTGCAACTGTTTCAGTAATTTGTTGCACCCATTTTCCCAGGAAAATATAACCAAACGAGAGGTGACTTAAGACTTTTGCACAGTACTGTATAACTCAAACTTTTAATTTGGCTACAATACTGCTGTAGCCATTAGTTTGTCTCAGACAGACTGATCCTGAAGACTGCTGCAGGATGTTTTCCTGCACACGGACTACCACGTACCTGTGGTGAGCTTCACGGCGATACTTCTTCATGGCTACGCCATCTATGTTGGCTGGTAGATCGGCGTAGTTCTGCAGACGGTCGCTCCATGAAGTAGTCATCTTTAACTGTTAATAATGCTTCTGTAAGACAAGAGCCAGAAGCAATGACAGAGAGACTGTTGTTTTTTGGTGAATAGTTGACCCAAAAGCACTAACAGGGAAGAGAAAGACACATGATACACTGCTAAAAAATAAAGGAACCCTTTTTAATCAGAGTATTGCATTAAGTCATTTAAACCTCTGTGATACTGATGTGGTCAGTAATATCAGAGGGGGGTGTTGATCAGTTTCAGCTGCTTTGGTGTTCATAAAATTACCAACAGGTGCTCTAGAGGGGCAACAATGAGACAGCCCCAAACAGGAATGGTGTTACAGGTGGAGGACTCTCACATTTTTCCCTCCTCATCTTTTCTGACTGGTTTTCACTAGTTCTGCATTTGGTTAGGGTCAGGGTCACTGCTGGTAGCATGAGGCCATACCTGGACCCTACAGAGGCTGCACAGGTAGCCCAACTCCTTCAGGATGGCACATCAATACACGTGCAATTGGCAGAAGGTTTGCTGTGTCTCCCAGCACAGTCTCAGAGCATGGAGGAGACTCCAGGAGACAGGCAGTTACTGTAGGAGAGCTGGACAGGAGAAGGTCCTTAACCCATCAGCAGGACCGGTACAGGATGAGCTCTTGAAAATGACCTCCAGCAGCCACTGGTGTGAATGTCTGACCAAACAATCAGAAACAGACTTCATGACGGCGGCCTGAGGGCTCGATGTCCTCTAGTGGGCGCTGTGCTCACTGCCCGGCACCGTGGATCCTGACTGTCCCTTTTCACAGATGAGAGCAGGTCACCCTGAGCACATGTGACAGATCTGAAAGGGTTTGTAGAAGCCGTGGAGAACATTATGCTGCCTGCAACATCATTCAGTGTGACCGGTTTGGTGTTGGGAAAGTGATGGTCTGGGGAAGCATATCCATGGATACACAGACCTTTACAGGCTAGGCAACGACACCCTGACTGTCATCAGGTACCAGGATGAGAACCTTGGACCCAGCGTCAGACCCTATGCAGATACAGTGGGTCCTGAAGGACAACACTGAGCCTCATGTGGTGAGAGTATCTATGTAGTTTCTGGAGGATGAAGGATGATACTAGTGATTGGCCCCCAGGTCCACCTGACCTAAATCTAATAGAACACTTCTGACAAAATATGTTTTGGTCCATTCGCCAAGTAGCACCTCAGACCGCCCGGTGATGCCCTGGCCCAGATCTGGGAGGAGATCCTCCAGGACATCTGACATCCTTCGTCTCACATTTAAGGTCTTGATGCACTGGGTGTTTCTTCTTAAATCAACTCTTTTCATTCTCTACGTGTTTATACCCCACTCTGCACTTAATCATTAGTCATTATTAATCTGTGGCTCTCTTCCACAGCATGTCCTGTCTCCCTGCCCTCACCCCCCACCCAGGCATGGCTGATGGCTGCCCCTCCCTGAGCCTGCTTCAGCCAGGATTTTTCCTGTTAAAAGGGAGTTTTTCCTTTCCACTGTTACCAAGTGCTTGCTCATAGGGGGTTGTTTGCTTGTTGGGTTTTTCTCTGTATTATTGTAGGGTCTTTACCTTCAGGGTACTGTTGCTGTGATTCGGTGCCATGTGAATAAAATTGAATTTAAACTGACATCATCATCAGGTATGTTACCTAGGGGATGATGAGAAGGGGCTGCTGAGGTGGCCCCACTCTGGTCCTGTCTACTGTCAGACCCCCAATTTTAATGTGGTATGTTGGGCGGTTCTTGAGCACCTGGGCCCTGGGGCCTTCTTTCTTTGGTAGTTGCAGCATTTGAATTGTTTTGGTTAGTTTAGTGCTGCTCTGTCCCCTTTTTCTGTCTTCTCCCCTCTATCTATCTTTCTTTTTTTTCTCCATCAGCCTGTCAGCTGGGATTACTACACGTGCATGTACACAAATTAATAAATAAATAAAAACACTAACATTACCAAGAAAAGCCTACAGAGACTCTATAGAGCTCATCTTGGAAGAACAAATATGTTTGGCACAACAGTGCATTCAGATCATGATTCTGCTTGCAAACACTGCCACACATGACAGGCTTATTTAAAAAAACTGACATCATCATCTCCTAATGAGAAGACGGCTGGTTGTCAGACATGCATACAAACCAGTGAGGAGCATTTCAAGTTGCTGCAATGAAATTTTGGACTAGCCTGTTGCATCATTTTTTCACTTTGATTTTTGGGGCGTCTGAATTCTGCCCTCTGTAGGTTGATGATTTTAACTTCCATCAAATTATGAGGCATCTGCCCCCCTCCATATCAGCATGATTTTTCCCACTGAGATCTCACGTGTTTTCTAAGTGTTCCTTCAGTTTTTTTGAGCAGTGTATTTATCCTCTATTGACTCCCCTTCATTGGCTCCCTGTTAAATCCAGATGAAAATGTAAAATTATTTTCTCATCTTTGAAGATCAGGTTTCAAACATTACCCCTCCAATCTCAGAAGCTGTTGAAAGAACGGACCCTTTCAGCCGTAGTAAAAAGGACGGCCGAGCGCCTTTCACTTCAACAGGAAGTGTCAGGGTGCAGCTTCACGGAGGTGAACGGACGGTGTACCTTTTAAATACGGTGGACTTGTTTATTACACATGACCGGATCATGAACAGCAAACGCGTTTCTAAACAAGAGCAGGAATCGGGTTCCGGTAAAGTTAGCTCGGTGCCCCGTAGGAACCACCGTACCGCTATGCGACATCGCCCCGAGAGCCGGAGCTCTGGTGCATGAAGTTAGCGCAACTTTAAGGCGCAACAGCACATAGTTAAGGCCCTGCGGCGGCTGCAGCCAGCAACCCGTTTTAGTTAACACGCAGTTTACCAGTTATTCAGACACGCACTGTGCATGAAAGACACAAAACAACTCACCATCGATTTTACTGTTTTAAGCTCGTATGGTGTACGGAGCATGCGGCAGATTTCTCCAGCTGACAGCTGCTTCCTGTTCTTCTTTGAATTGTTATTGCAGCTTCATTTTGCACTTCACTGCCATCCTCTGGAGCTGCGGGTGCGGAAAGGAAGGCCCCCAACCGGCAGCTGGGATAGGCTGGGATTTAATGATGGATCAAGTGGTTTTCCTTTGGTCACAGAAATCCTCCACAAGGAGGAAAGGAGTGGATCACTATCTGGCAGGTAAATATAAGAAGATATGATGGGCAGTGTACTAACAGTGTGCTATAATTTCTGTACAAAGGCAGTTCACTTCAGTGATGAGCAGACCTGATGAGGATGCATGAGGCAGACAGTAATGTAGGCCTACTAGGAAAACAGGTGAGTGTGAGCAGGTGTTTCTCTATGTGTGGCCATTCAGATCAATGAGAGAAGGATGGAGGAGAATCAGTACGTTAAGAAATTGCTGGGCACAGTGTGTGAGGTCCTGAGGAGACTCGCGTGGAGCTCAGGATTAACCGTGTTACTACAAACTGTATGTTTGTAACAGCTGACCGGTACAATGTGTAGAAGACCGCATGACACTGACTACAAGAGCTGAGCTGTAATCAAAGCCAAAGGTGCCCACTTTGAAAAATCTAATATCTAAAACATATTTTGGTTTAACGCGTTAATGTTTATTACATGATTCCTTCTGTGTTATTTGAATGAGAAGGTGTGTGCAATAGGTACTGATATCCTTCTTATCCCCAATTTAGACTTGCCAAGAGAAAAGATGTAGCCATGTACTTTTCCATAACTTTTAATACAGTTTTTTTAACAAATACAACAAAAATATAATTTCATTTGGCACAGAATGATTATAAAGAACATGTCGAGTGTAGCACCATGGACTTAGGACCGTTGTTCAATGTTGCACATATGGAAAAGTTCTCAGTTGGTTCCCTCAGTGCACCAGAAGGTTTGGGTTTAGCAGTCAGTTTGCTAAAAGCATGTATACATAGTCATTCCCTTTGTACACACATGGTTACAAAAACCACTAATTCCCTGTAAAATACTTGTGTGCACTTTCAAAATCAAATACAGTGATAGAGATATTACCGGGAGTTTCCAAATAAACATAAGTTGTTGGTAATTTTGCAGCGCTTGCATCAGATCCCATGTGTTCAAACTAAGAACAAACACAAATCCTGCATAGCACTGACTACATGATGATGAATTTACCACTGAGTACACTGTCGCACAATTCAGTTATCAGCTCCAACTCAGACACCCCAGAGGCTTGATCAGGATCATTTACACATTCTCCATTAAAGGCCACACCACATGGCACAACAGCAACAGAAAAGACTACCTCATGTAACACCAGTGTGACAGGACACTAGAGACTCCAACAGGGGTTTTCAACAGGATTCATTTAAATAATTAACCCTATGTTAGAACAGGCAGTGTACAAATAATTCAGCAATATGCTGCTGCAGTTTCTCGACAGCTTCAACAACCTGCTGGTTTTATTTATATCACTTCAACAATCAAGACACATTCAGAGCCACCGCAGTTTGCTTTTAAAAACTTGACCAGCTTGCTTTTCTTTGCTCTTAAAAAGTGAACTTATCATTTGTAAAGAAATGTCAGGATATGATTTCTGTCTCCTCCGTGCACTGCCACCTCACCATGGTGGAGGAGTTTGTGTCTCCAAGTGGTCTCAGGGCTATGCTGTTGGAGGTTTTTTTCCCCTGGTAGGGTCTCTCAAGGGAAATTGGTCCTGGGGCCAGATGAAGAGCAATTCACAAAACCCCTATGAGCAAATAATCAAAGGACCAGTTTACTCTGCTCAGGACAGGGTTACCGGGGCCCCACCCTGGGGCCAAGTCTGGGACAGAGCTTAAGGGAGAGCACCTTGTGGCTGGGCCTTAGTCCACGGGCCGGTCTGGCGCAGCCCAAAAAGGCAACATAGGCCCACCCTCTTGTGAGCTCGCCACCCGCAGAAGACGCCTTAGGATTTGGGTGCAATGTGTATTGCTCGGCAGTCGAGGGCGGAGGCCCGGGTGGGCTGATCCTCAACTGTTGAACCAGACTCCTGGGAGATGGAATGTCACCTTTCTGGTGGGGAAGGAACCTGAGGTAGTGTGTAAGGTTGACAAGTTCGATTCACTTCAATACACAACTTGGGCTCTGGAACCAGTCTCCTGGAGAGGGGCTGATTCCAATCTGCAGTCAGCCTCAGCAGGAGGCGGTAGCTCCGTTACACTTCTCAGTTAGAGAAAGTCACGGTGAGTCAATGCCGAGCTGTTGTGACTGATCATCTTCATGAAACATTCCAGCTTAATGGGAGTTGTTTCTTCAAGGATGACAATGCCCCCATTCATGGTTTATGAGGGATTACTGAATGATTGAGGACTATAAAAATGTCATTCATGTGTGGGCTTCAGACACTCACATCTCAAACGAACAGCTACAGCTGACTTTGGACTGATGCCCTGGAAGGTGCTTGTCGCAGCTTCAAATTGCAGCTATTTAGATGTAAAAACATTTAGTTGAGCCCTTTCTTTGTCTCCAGGCCTGTCACCAACACTGGTGTTAGTCTAGCTTACATGTATATACAAACCAATATGCTGAGCACCAAAGGCATATTATTACATTTGTTACTAGTGCAGTCTCTCGTTTCTGCTGATATTAAAGTCATTATTGTGAATTATCTGATAGACTGTGCCTTTGTGTCTGCTGTAGGTACATCTGAGCTTTCATCGCCGACCGCTTCACTCATATGACTGCGTTCAAAGACTGCGTGATCACATGAGCCTTCATTCTGACCTGTGCCCTCTTCCTCCATTTCTTCTTCTCTTTCTGAAAAACCATGCTGCTCCCACAGTTCCTGGCCATCACACACTTCAATCCCAGAATCCCCGGTGAAGCGCCGGAACCTGCCTGCCGTAAAGTCCTTATTAGGGTTGTAAGTGCTGAGACAGTGGGTCTGCGTAGGGTCTGGAGTTGCTGGAAGTAGTGCATCATTAGGGGTGGAGGTAACTGAGGTTGGGAGGAGCTCTTCAGGAGAGTCTGTGGGTGGAGGTGCTGACTGGATAAGGGTGTAAGGAGGGGGAGGTGTGGCTGGATGGTCACCTACCTCTTCATAGGCTGGTAGAAGGTAGGAGGGCAAAAATCCTGGAGGGAACACAAAGCAGACAGTGAGAGATGACAAACTGGTGTCAGTAACAATGACAGCATTCACAAGGTAAGATCATTTACTTCTAGACAAAAAAATCAGATCAAAAGTATTTTTAACATTTAAGTATCTATTCTGCTCTTGCACTTAGACCAACAAAGTTTGTAATTATTAACTTCACTACCATATAATATGAACTGGCTGATAAAAGTGTTTTAATATAATATTTGTTTAACTCTGGCATTGCCATTTCCTTCACAATAAGAAAATGATGGCTGTGACTGCTGTGTAAAGTACGTTTAAAAAAATCTAATTTTACATCAGCCTTTAACACACACTTGTCTTCTTAC
The DNA here is from genome assembly GCA_024447675.2 of Pterophyllum scalare. Lineage (NCBI taxonomy): Eukaryota > Metazoa > Chordata > Actinopteri > Cichliformes > Cichlidae > Pterophyllum > Pterophyllum scalare. The sequence goes on from JAMQGT020007168.1 coordinate 58,388, forward strand.
TTGTCCTCTGGCAGGTGTTCCCCTGTCACATGACTATTGGTGTGGTCAAAAAGCCCTTCAAAACTCCAAGAATTAACAGTGTGTGCACTGGAAATTAATTACACTGGGTAAAATTACATTTTATCGATATAGCACCAAATCACAACAACAGTCGCCTCAAGGGGCTTTATACTGTACGATAATACAGAGAAAATGCCAACAATGACAGTGAATAAATAGGAGTGATCCCAAGGGACGGCGGTTCCTTCTATGAAAAAACAGATTAAACACTAATATGTCTTACAGCACATTATGGCACTAAAATGGATCGTAACAGAATTCAGCTGATTCCTTCTTTTTTTTAAATGAGCCAGATTGCTGATTTTGCCACTCCTGAAGTTTTTTACTAGCTCTCTCATAAGTTTATTGTTGTTGCTCAGCCTAATGACGGCCTCCTTCACTACCATCAACCTCTCTTTGGACTTCATGCTGAGAGGTCCAGATATCCAATGTTCAACACTTGGAAATCAACTGCAGATGTTTTACCTGCAGTCTGTCATGAAAAAGTGAGGCAGCAGGCTTAATCTGTCTGCACAGCTCACTGTGCCTCTGAAAACTGGGGACTGTGTACAAAAATGCTTTTAATTCCTAAACAGTCAATGCAATATTTCAGAATATAACCCTTGAGCTGAAGCTGAAAGCCTGATCTTCAATGACATTTTGACTGTGTGAATTAAGATCCAGTGTGTGGTGCACAGAGGCGGTTTGATCGGGTGCTCTGGAACTGAACTCTGAGTCAGTGATGGAAATGAACTGTGTGTAAGGCGTAGACGGCAGCATGCCAACTTACTGAGATACAGGGGTAGCTGAACATTGTTGTGGGCCTCTCTGTAGGCGATGAGGTTGATTTCGTTCTGGCGGCGCTGCTGCTGGAAGCGCTGCTTGGAGCGCCAGTGCTGACACACACAGCAGCACGTAAGGATTATGATCAGAGCCCACACCAGCCAGAACCCTGCAGGGAGTCCACAGTCTATGTATCAAAACCTATTTAATACACACTCCAACAAATGGCACAAGGAACGAGCAAAAAAATGTGGTCTGCATGATCTGAATATTTCACGTAAAGTTCGAAGGGGCTAACTACTCCCACACTGTCACAGAAATGCTGTTCAAACACTGAAACGTACAGGTCGCCAGCCCGTCGCAGGGCTAACACAGAGACAGACAGACTGTTCAAACTCACATTCACATCTATGGTGTGAATGTCTTTGGGCTGTGGGAGGCAACCACAGCACCCGGTGGATTCAAACCCAGGCCTTCACACTGTGAGGCAACAGTGTAACTCCTCTGGTTACTCTTCCAGCCCTTCTCCAGGGACCTGGTTTCAGAGGATGACCGGTGCGTTGCCGCGAGCCCGTCGATAATCTGGCTGGTATCTCTCAACCTTGACATTCCACGTACAGGGTTCTAGGCAGCGGACGATCACCCGGCACTGGGCTGAGAATTTCACCGGTTCACTATCGGAGCTCTTCTATCACTGCAATAACAAAGCGGCTGCGCATCCCGTGCACTCCGCCCCGTAGCCAATACCAGAGATTTTTTCCTCTCACTAGATCGATGGACTACAGTATTATTTCACAGCAATTTGCAACCTACCACCGGGCACGGCTAGTTTCATTCACAATCTGAACCGCGATCTCGTGAGCTTGTGTTTAAAATTAGCAAACTAATCATAAATGCTAACTGCGCCAGGCTGAAGTCTTTTTCTGGCTAGAACCTTGATGTACCAAAAGTTAGTTCTGGAAGCCAGGGATCAGAGCACCAGGACCTTCGCCCCCCAAACACTGCCTGATCCACTCTTGTGCATGCTTTTCTTGATATACAAATATGTATAATGTCTCTTTATGTGCCTTGCATATGTTTTTTGTAGTCTGTCTTGAAAAAGAAACCTTGATCTCAATGAAAGTCCCTCTTTAAATAAAGGATTTAATAATAACAACAATATCTTCAGGCTTTAGACAGGATAAAGGAGAGTTAGGGGACTCACACCACAGTTCATGGTAGTAGCTGCAGCACTGAGTCTCTCCGCAGCAGTGACCTGATTCACAGACGTAGGTCTGGTTGTTTACTCCTTGGCATACCAACTTGGTCTGTAAACAGACAAGCAATATTGAGACCATAGCTTCTCTTATATTACACTTCTTTGATTTGAAAGCACAACAAAAAATTAGCTCAGAACAATTCCACTAAACACATAATGCTATGTGTGATCAGTCCCCAGCTCGCATCCTCGACCTCTGAGCTTCTCTCTTTAGCAGAGAGCGCCATCTTGTGGCGCTCTCTGTTGCATCCCTGATTGATTTGATGGCCCTGTTCTGCCTCTGCCATAGCTGTGACCATGTTTAGGTCTCTGGAGTCTTTGTAATGGAGTGCCTCCCTTATCCATGACACCATGAACTCCTCTCTTAAGTTGCTGCAGGGGAGTTGGAGGATATTGCTTCTTCCATATAGTGCCACGCTGCTGAGGATACAAGGAAGACTGAGCCACCTGCAAAGACAGCTGGCGATCCTCGTCTCCACTGACTCCACTGCTGTTAGTGGAACCTCACAGACCAGCAGAGGCCACAGAATCCTGGGCAGGATGGCGTGTTGGTAGATTGAGGCCCTAAATCTCACTGGTAGGCCTGACCTGTCTGCTTCAATGAGAAACTCCTCAAAGTCTTTCATCCGATTCCAGTCTGTTACTTTTATTTATTCACATTTCCCTGACTTATAAATAATGCTTAGAGGCCTACTTGTCCCACATCACAGACTGAACCATCAGCACGAGTCTGGTCACCTGAAGTGTGAGTGATAATGCCTGCTTCCTTACACAACTGAAAGCAACAGTGCTGCTCTTCCTGACTTTACAGCTTCTGACATGATTAGGAATGTCAACTATTTTTCAGGGCACAAATATTCACACGACAACATCGGAAACATAAGGGTCATAAATTCCTAGCTCATTATTACAATAGAAGATGAGATAACCCCTGGTGCTGGTGTTTCAGATTACCTGGTGATGGTCAAACAGGTGCTGCTATCAACAAACCAGGAAGTAAATACGGTGAATAGTTTGTCTTTAAAGATGCATTTCTTTGCAAAGTGTTTGACAAAAAGGGAGGACACGAGTTTGGTGACATTCCCACACTGCAACGCTAAAGTAAGAAGCCGGTGACTGCGCTGATGCATGTTCAGAAGTTCACCAACATTAAACTCTCCTGTGATTTGAGGATGGTCGGCCCTACAGCTAAAGCTCAGATGGAGTGGATGTTAGTGACGGTCCATTCAGATTAACCTGTGACACACCTGCACCTGGCTTCATTCTGATCATGCTTATTTTAAGGTTACTGTATTTAGGATGATTTCATACATTTACTCACAAAAGGCAACTGATTTTAACAGTAGTACAATATTAAATTGCTATTTCCTATGGAAAAAGTATAGATTTTTTATGGGATATATTTATTTGTTTTCAGTGGTTCACTGAAGCTGAAATAAGGTTCACACTCCACCGTACTGAATGAATTTTATTATTATATTAATATGACATGAGGTTGAGTCAGTTCCACACGAATGGCCTGCAGACATGGTCCTCACGGAGCTCCTCTTTACTTTTATACTCGGAATACATTTCTGTGCCCTTTCACTTTGGAGTGAAAACGTTCAATCTGTGCTTCAGCTTTTACAGAAGCCTTTTTCTACTTGGATGAAAAATGTGTGTTTTTGCCACATGTGATGGGAGAAATAAACAGAAATAAAAGTCTTCAGTTCACACTTCTCTATTAACACCACCTGGCAGGTCATCGCTTGGCACATTAATATAGTTTTAACTCACACTCTAATCTTTGATCTATTTTGAAACCAGCAATCATGGCGCTCTGTTGCGTTGTTTACCTGGAAGGGAGCGGCACATTTAACAGTTGCAGGCGTTCCCTCATGCAGACGTGGGGAGGAGCAATAAAGGCAACGAGAACATTTACCGAGCAGTTTAACGCAGTTCTGAGCCCGAGTTAAAAATACCAAATAACGGCATAACACTCACCGCATTTATTTCCTGGTTTGTCGGTAGCAGCTCCTGGAAAGCAAGTCAACAACATCCGTTTGACCGTCACCTGTTAATCTGAGACACTTTAACGCTTACTAATGAATTTCCTGCATGTGTTTTAATTTGCTACGATTAACGTTACAAAGAAGCTAGCCTTCAGGGGAGCTAGCTTTGAAAACGAAGAGCTAACTTATAGCCAATCGGAAGCCTAATTTAGCTACCCAAGTTACTCGTGCTAACTAAACGTTACAGTCAAGTTGTTAAAAGCATGTCGGCTGCCTTTAGGTTACCTCTGTCACTGTGACCGACACCGCTGAAGCTTCCTGCCCAGCGCTGGTCTTCAAGGACCCCATCACCTCAAGGATCAGATATTTTTATTAACCACTGAACTGCCAATTAACCGTCACATCGTTGTTAAAGCGTCGGCCTGGGTCGACAACGAAAACAAAACAAGCCCAGCTCAACTTCAGCAATTGTTTCCCTAGAGTTGTCCTAGGCGCTGCCATTGGTCGATTCATGAACTGTTCCTCCTTCCGGACGGGGATTGGCTCTTTATTTTGTCATTGTCGCTTTCGTTGCTGTGTACGTCATCTGTCGCTAGGGTTGCAAAGTAGGATGAGTTTCCGACGCCATTACTCCAGAAGTAAGGGGCCCGTTTATTTCGATCAAATGAGGCATAGCTGGGGCATTTCCATGATTTATATCGGCAATTAAGTTCCCTCGATCAAAAGGTCTGTCCCGACATCTGTGAAAGGTTTTTCTTTTTTTGGTATAAGGCCTTAAATCTGTGTTCAGGAAGAGAAGAAAGAACTACAGCAATACTAACGAGCGAAGCAATATACATA
>JAMQGT020007169.1:0-42825 GCA_024447675.2 Pterophyllum scalare
ATGCAAGCAGGATTGCGGTCTTCATTCAACTGTGTGTGTGTGTGTTTGCATGTGTGTGAATAGCTGGCATATGGTAGCCATCTAGCCCTGGCAGCAGTGCTGAAGGAAATTCCAGCGTTGTAGAACTGAGGCCAAGATACTGGTGCTGACACACACACACACACACACACACACACACACACACACACACACACACACACACACACACACACACACACACACAGAACAGTACAGGTTTGTGACACTTGTGCCAAAATCATACACACAAAATAATATCTTAAATTTGAAGTACTAACAAGTTGATGGAAAATTCTCTTTAAAAAGCCAAAAGTCATTTTTTTTCTTTAATACTCGCACTCTTTCTCTCAATGAACTCTTGTTTTATTTTGCAGACGCGCATAAAACGCACACTCTCAGGCCTTGCTCTGTGGATTGGCCTGGTGCTATCTCTGTACACACATGGCAGTCATTATTTCTTGTGTGTTTAGACTTGGGCAAAAAAATTGGAAGTAAGCCTTAGCAGTTTGACTGCCAGGTAGTAGTGGCAAGGTTTAGTTTCTGTAGGGCCTGTTTCTCTGTGTTCAGTGTCAGCTGTAGACTAACACATTTGTAGGCCTATTCAGAGTCCATCTATCATGCTGAGTATGGATGGAGCTATCTCAAAGTCCAGCTTTATCTTTATGTCTCCACTCCTGGTCTGGAATATATCTCGTAGCAGTATTAGTAAAAACACCACAGAAAGCAGAACAATAGTGTTAAATCATTGCCAACTCCATGATGATTGGACTTTGAATAAAAACATACCTTCCTTCCTCTATTCTGCCTTGTTCTGGTTCCTCCTGTGGGGACTGATTTCCCATGCTTATCACTTTACCTATCTTCCTCAGGATCATGACACCTCATCTTTCCACTCCACTTGTCCGCTTATCTCATGTGCACTCAAGACACATCTGCATTACATGGTTTTGATTTTGATACCTGAATAAACGTTTTTCTTCCTGCATTTTCTAGACACCTATAACATTAGCCTTTCTCTCTTATGCCTTTATTCTCATTATAGTTTTCTTCTATTTCATTTTAAACTCTCATTAGTAGTTGCTAGGCTCTCCCTTGAATCAGTCATAGCTGCTTTATGTGTGTGGCATCTTACTAGCACCTCCATATCCCATGTGTTAACCAAGTGGCAACCTCATAGGGGCTGAAAATGAAGCCAACTCAGAAGTTGCAACCCCCCCACCCCATAAAGCCCTGTGTGAAAACCCAGCCTTTAAAGTTATGTTAATTTTTTTGCTAATGTATTAATTACGTTTAAATTATTAGGAGTGGGATCAATTTTACTGACAGGTGGATGCCAGCATAGGCAGATGTCTTCTAAGATTTACTGAAATGAATCTCTTGACTTTGTAGTCTTGGTTCTTCTTGCAGCATTGTTAATGCAGTTATTGCTCTTCAATTTTGGTGAATGAACTAGGCATTATTGGACACATATCTACATGCAGTCTGTAGGGACTTAGGCTTCATAGTACAAAAAAAAATCTGAATTAAGCAAAAAGAGGGAACGAAACAGAACATAAATAGCAGCTGACTAGTGAAATTTAACTAGCATTAGTTGGATAATAAAGAAAGACCGTAAGGGCAAAAAGATTGGCAAACTGGTTGAGTTGGGCCTCAGTCACACTAAAGTAAAATTAGGAATCACTCAGTGGTTGGCAAGTGCCTGCATAGAATATTTTGCTGTCTGGGGGCTGACTGCATGTAGTTGTAGCGACCAACTGCAGTGTGTGAAACTGAGTTAAAGTTATGCACCAGGGCTGCTATCTCTGCTCTGTCTCAATAAAAATACCAGTATTACTGCGGAGCAGAAATATGTGGGGCTCGGCTCTAAACACTCCAAGTAAAAAGACAACAGGACAGAGCCAAAATGTTGACCCTGTGCTCACAGCACTGCCACAAACTCAGGTTTGTGCATTTCATTATTGGGTGAAGCAGATGTGGCAGTATCTTCGTTAACATCTGACAGTAAATGATGTTTTGTGTTTTTCTACACGTCTTACATGTCAGCTGTTACATATAGGTTTCAGGTTATTGAAGCAGCTTCCCGCATCAATCCTGTGTTTCACATGAGTCTCAGTTCATAGGACCACACACAGTCCCCAGCAATTTCTAATGGAGGAGTTCACCCTTATTTCATAAACATATTGATTCTTTATCAGCCTCCTCTCATTATCTGAACTACTACAAATTTACGCTGTTTATTAGGGAAATGAAAAGCATCTTTTTTTGCTTCTAAATTTGTAAATTATAAATATGCCACATTCAAATCTGGCTCAGTCTGTGTCTGAGAGAGTCACACCTCATGTATGGATTCTGCTCTGGCTGCCAGCGATGAGTCTGCCCCCTGATCCCACCCCCCACCCCCGTTCTTGATGCACCAAAGTCACATGGTCGCACTGAATTTGGTCATGCAGAAGTCTCCAGCCACTGTTTCCCCTGGTGTGACTGTCATTTACCAACTGCACTCATGTTCTTTTTTCCCCTGGTTTTATGTTTACATGAGAAATGACTTTAAATACTAGGGAAAAAAAATATATAGTTGTTTTTTTTTTAAACAAATTCAAGGGATAATTGAATCGTCGTGACTTTTATAAAAAACTAAAGATCTAAAATCATATAACATCACAATTCTTTCTTTGTAGACTTATATCACTAAACAGCATTTTCTGTTAAAGTAAGTTCATAGAAAACAGACTGGTAAAATTAAGAACTAACATTAAAATATATAAAATGTTTATACCTCTAGTCCTGCAGTATATGTTCTATACATCTGTCTTGGGTGCACATGGAGGCTTTTTTCAGCTTTTTCTAGACACCAGTATCTCTTTTTTACAGGTGTTCCACCAACTTAGTTTCACAAACATACACAAAAGGATAAATTGAATGGCACACATTTAGACTGCATGCATCTCTATTTCTCACTGATATGGGTAGGCATACCCCTCCATATCAGTGAGTGTTTTACACTTAAATGGATAGGCATACAAATAAGGTGAAAGGCATATGTCCACAAACTGACAGGAAGCCGGGGTCATAATAAGGCTCTTATGGAAATACAAACACACACATGCCAATCAGCAGTGTTTTTGTCGCCTGAAAAGGTCAGATGGAGCAGTTGTGCAGTGATTGCCATAGTGACCTGGGTAAACACCAGTATCATTGTAGTCCTTGCCCACTAAGCCATGTTGTTGGTTTAGTGCACACTGTGTACTTTTTTACTGTCTCTCACACACCCACCCACACACACACACACACTTAGGTTAGATAATCCCTCAGTTGGTCATCATTGTAGTCTTGGATGAAAGTACCCTCAAGTGACGCACACACAAATACACATGCTCACGTACGAGCTGATGACCAAACCATGCAGGCGTGAGACTAAATTAAACATCATTCTTGGTTAATATTTGATTCATGACGACTTTAATGACCTGTCCTCATGAACAGGACATCCTGTAATAATATATGTCACTGGACAGTAAAACAGTGAGTCTGTGTAAGAGTGTGTATGTACAGAAAATGAGGTTATAAAGATTAATCTAGTGAGAAAGACTTTATTTTAATTACAGAGATAGGCATATTTTACTTTCCTTTTTTTTTTTTTTTTTTTTTTTTACATCTAACAGCTACATCTATTTCTGTTTGTTAATTTCAGCCTGAATTTCAGCCTCCAGTCCTTTGCTCTTTATCCTTCTTCTGCTCTGTCTGTTTTCTCTCTCACTGTCTTGTTTCTTCTCTTGTAAAGCTGCCTGAATGTGCTGTGGCATGCCAGAGTCTGAGTGACTCACCATGTGGGATTGTGCTGCCACAGAGAGGACTGGCTAATAGAGAGTCCTTTTGGGTTGAATTACTCATTGTCAGTGTGCACACACCTCATTTTACTATGAAGTCCTCTTCATGATCAAATTTTTGAACAAAAATGCACTTGATGCCACATCTATGTCTGACTTTCCTTGTCTTAGTGTTTCTCGAGCTGCTGCTATTGTTTGACTTTTTGTCAGGATACTTTGACTTTCCCCTTTGACCTGGTTATTTCTGTTGGATGGCTTGGAAGCACTTTCTGCAAGTTCCCTTGTAGCAATTATTTTTAATCACTCTGGAACTTCTACTGTGGATGGAAGTGTACAAAAATAGGACCAGTTTGATTTTCAGGAGAAAATGTCTCTTTGGTAGCCTTGGGATAGCTGTTGTTTTGTTTTACTTTCTTTACTGGTGCATCCTAGTGACAAAATCCATGGCTACATTCCCTTGTCTATTCTAGCTCTTGCTGGAAGAGTTACAGTAGAAAGGTGACTGGTGAGTCAGAGAACAGGAACACATGCACGTATGCATGGACACACACACACACACACACACACACACACACACACACACAAAACCTATAAAAAGAAAGAAGTGAAATTGGAGAATCTCTTGGTGGTCCTTGGGTTTGTTTAAGGCATGGTGGCTATTTTGTATTAAGTAGGTTAAATAAGCACCATAGCACATCACAGGCCACTATAGCCCATAATGTATGCACTAAATGAAAGTGTAGCTTTCTACCTTTGAATTAGGAAGACATCTTCCACTTGCTGAAGAAAAGTGTTTTGTGGTAATCTCGGGCTTGTACAGATTTCATTAATCAGGTTCCTGCCACATGGTGCTCCAGTATCACATTGATCAGCTGAGGGATGAGGTCATCTCTGCTTTTAATGGCATTAATGAATCATTGTTTCTTTACCATCAGAGGTCTATCATCACAATTGTATTTCAGAAGATAGTTCAAGTCATTATTTAAGCTGACTAATATTTCACTGTGGGGCTGAGGGAATCAAAAGTTTCACTTGGACATATGATCATTATGCTATATTTATTATAACACTTGTATCATTTATATCAACCATACAAAACAGAGGCAAAAGGATGGCTTTCTTAGGTTCTTTTTTTACCTGTTGCACCAGCAGTATACTTCTCACAGCAGACGGTATAATACAGAAATGTGTGTGTTGACTTAGGTCTGACAGGTGTCAGAAAGAAGAGTTATTGTACAGTTTCAGAGAGAACGGTTGGAATGAAGTATTTTTTATGGCAGCGTGGTTAAGGAAGTCTGAGGGTGAATGAGCTCTTCTGCCTCATTAGTGTGAAGTGGAGCAGGTGAGATGAATTGTCCATAATAGGGTGCAGTTTGTTTAGTGACCTCCTGTCCCTCACTGACTCAGATGCCTCCAGATTCTGGCCAATGATGGCTCCAGCCTTATGAATCAGTTTGTTGTTCCTGCTGCTATCTCTAGCACTGTTCCCACCCCCACCACCACCAGACAACAGAAAAGTAGATGGCACTTGCTAGTACAGACTAATAGAAGATCTTCAGCAACATTTAACCAAATTCAGATTCACACTTCTGCATTTAGCAGTTTCCAGGGTATGATGTAGTGGACTGTTTGCCATAATGGGAATGACTTATTAACTACAGTTAACTTGAGGACAAAATGTCCACCGATTAGCGACTTGTTAACTATCGTTGTGGAAAAAATATTCTCAAATGCACCAAAGTTATAAATGCAGGAAATCTTTCATAGTCATGTATACTGTTTATTCACCCATGTAGTTAAAACCCTGGTCCTGAATGTCAACATTGAGAATGAGCAAGAATGTGTTGCTTATTAACAAGAGGACAGATTAGCAGTTTGCTCTCAGGGGGAAGCATTGTCACCAAGTAGTAGTGAAGGAGAGTTAGAAATGTTGTTGTATGAACCTTGTACTGTCTGTCATCAGAGATGGAAAATGCCTGATCAGGAAAACACAAGTGGCGAGGGCAAAAATAAGACCTCTAAGGGTTTGAGAGGGGTAGGCAGAGATAAGAGGCATGAATGGAAACTGATAGAATGGAAAAACTATGTGGACGTGAAGGCAGCATTTTCTGCTCTGTAGTGGCTGCAGATGAAAGAAGGAAAAGGAAGATGGTAAGCCATTATAAACTGTGACACATTTATGTTTAGTCGTCCTCGAATGTTCTGGCACTTGAGGAGTGCACTAACAGGAAGAACTTGGAGGGAAAACTATTTAGATCTACTCACTTGGTTGAGTTAACAATATTTATGTGGATTTAAAAACACATCAACTGAATTGAGCTGGTTGTAACACATATTCAGACTAACTGCTAAACCACTACACAGTTTAGCCCATATCTTAACACATGTATAGATAATACCTTAGAATACTCATCACTTTTTTCTTGATGTTGTGTAATACTTTTACTTTTGTGTTACTTTTGCATTACATTTGCACTGTGTAAATAAGTATTAGCGCAAAGCTGGTAAAAACAAGCTCATAGAGAACTTAACTAAATGTCTTTGTTACAGCATTTCTACTGTAGAAAAAGGCAGCACTTCCTTTGGTGCATGCCCATTTTAGGAAGACTATAGTTACAGTGGGTTGTTATTTTAATTTCTTGGATCGGTTGTTCCAATTCTTGGAAAGACTGGCTGCTTTTTGCAGAATTCCACATGACGCAAAGTCACTTCTTTCCAGGCATAGGAGCTTTTTTCACTGCATATTCCCTGGCTTTAAACATTTTCCTCAGCTTGATTTTCAGTTAATTGCATAATGTATTCATAAACTTGATGTTTTAGGTTAGATGAGCCTTTTATTGCACTGTTCATAAACTATTTTGGCATTGCTTAGGTTTCTTAAATATTTGTTCGCCCAACTTTAAATGTTAGAGTCACAGTTTTTAATTTTGGGCTTTTTACAGTGTGGAAAGTGTAGCCAAGGTTTCAATGTTAAGTGGAGTAGGGACAACAAGCATGTGTCAAGGTCTAAAAAAGTAGGCAACTGGCTTATAGTGTTGAACAGATGCCACATCATAGGCATCATTGGGGACAGAGTTTACTCCTCCATGGATTTAACCTTTACAGATACTCATCCAGCACTTTACTGAATATCCACTTATCAGCCTGCATGTTCTGCAATGTTTTCTTCTCTTTTAAAAATTTTTTTTGTTAAATTATAACACAATGATTTAGATCAGCCTACGGTGTGGTGAGAAATGGGCCATGATAGATTTGCTCAAACAATTAAAAAGATGTTTTGAATATGAGGTTTTTACAGTGTGCATAGCCAAGGACCCACTGCTGAATAGAGTAGTAAAAAAACAAACAAACAAACAAAAAGAAAAAAACCAGCTAGAAATGGTGGACAGATAACAATATGAAAAAAATATGAATATCTAGTGTGAGATTTACTGTCAGGCTAGGCTTTTTCAGCCACAGATCTAAAATTAATATTCCCTTTACCCATTTAAGTCTGTCAACAAATACTTGGGGCTTTTTTCACTTGTGGAATTATTTACAGTAAATATGGAAATATTACCCATGAGAAATTAAAGCTGTTTCAACATATAGTGTGTATAAGATTGCTGGCTTTTTTTGTTTGTTTGTTAAAGTGAGAGCATTCTGTGATTAAGACCAAGAAGATACCAGTCTCAAATAGCTGCCCAGAGACTGGACCTCATTTCTGTTTATCTGTTGAAAAAGTACCAAAACACTTGGATGACTGTAGTAGTCTTTGGCTTTGTGTGTTTTTATATGTAAGTACATTAGCATCCAATTAGAGAAATGCTACACATGTTGTACTAATCCGCCACCTTGTAGTTGGGGGGCGGGGGTCGTTTTGACTGTTGGGTTTTCTCTTACAATATAATGCACATTGAGGCGACTGTTTGTTGTGATTTGGTGCCATATAAATAAAATTGAATTGAATAGCTGGTTATGTGCGCTTCTATTTTTGTTCTTTATTTATTTTTGGAAAACAGCTAATAGATGCGCTGTCATCACCTTCTGCCATTAGTATCTCATTTAACTAGTACTAAGGGTTGGCAAAACATAGGAGAATGTATATTTTATAACACATTATAGTTGCATAAACGACTACATTTTTGTAATAATTTTGACAACTATTTAAAAATCCTAATCATCCCTAGTTACAGAGTGTCAGCCTGTGCACTGTGTCGCCATTTTTTTGAATGTGGGACAGGTGCGTTGTTGCAATCTTGAGCGCATACTGAAGTGCAAAAAGCAAAACAAACACTGCACATGCAGCACTTGTCCTGTATGCACTGATCAGTCTGTATTTTCATTTCATTGTTAAAACATGTTTTGATGATTTAGATCAACTGTGAAATGATGATAAATGAGCTCAAACCTTTTAACCTGCAACTGAGCTTGTGCCAGTAGTAATAAAAAAGATGTAAAGGTAGGACTTCAAACATCAAAATAAAATGGTTACAGAATGTCTGAATTTTTGTGGAGGTAAACAGTTTGCTGTTTGTGATATATTTTAGAATACAAATGTCTTTTAAGTAGTCAGCATTCTTCATAGGTTTTCATAAGTTTCATTACTTAAAAGCATTTAAAAAATTCTGACTGTATCACATGACTTCAAATAGCCAGTTAAATATCTTTAAAATATAGATATTGCAAAAAAGGTACAGTAACTTAAATGTGTGAATATGATAAACATTTTCCGTTCTACTTTGACCTGCATTGGTGCTCTTGAATGGGATAATTAAGTATCTTTAGGCCACTGGTGTGGGTTTACATGGTAGACAATAGGTGCAAGTGTTCTGACATTGCTATACCCTACCATTATGTTTTGCTTTACGTATCACTCTGCTTTTGTTTTGTCCTCAGATCACTGTGAAGTCATCATCCTATTTGGCTTACTTTATGTCCCGCCATTATCTGTATTATTTTATTCACAACACCCTAAATCAGTGTCTAAAATTTACTAAACATATTGTAACCATTGCTTAGACATTGGCAGGCTCACAGCACTTACATAAGCCAAACACAACACCTTCTTCGTCTGATGAAAAGTTAGTTTATTTTATGGTTTAAACAAGCACATGATCTGTTTTGCTGAGATGCCAAGAACCAGAGGTGGATGTGTTAAAGTGCTTTTGAGCAAGACACGAGTCCAGCATTGCTAATATAATACAATATTATCATGGAAGTAATGTAGTTCTTCAAAATTTGATGTGGGTGGTAACATTGGAAGGAGGAGGGTTTGGGCACAGTTATTTTCCCAGTATTTACAAAGTAAAAAGGATTCATTGTTGAACTGTTTTATAGTCTCAGCTAATGATACGTGGCAACTTTTTCTTTTTCATGTTCTTCACATGCACATACATGTTTAAGAATTATGACAAAGATTGAGAAAGTAGGAGTGCAAAAGTCTACTGGTCAAATTTTGGAGCACAATGAAATTTTTTATTATTTTTTTAATGACATTCATTCAAATAAAAGCCATTGATGTCAAATACGAGTTTCTTTGTACAGTCTTTAACTTATGATTGAATAGTTTCCCTTGAACTGAACTGAGCCACTTATGCTCCAGTGGAGTCCTAAACAAAATTATTTAAGTTTCAACAATGTTGTGCACCTACGAGTGCTCAGATTGCTTCTGTTTGAGGTGGTCTTGTGCAAAGGTCTTGAGCCAGAACTCATTTCTTTATATTGTGTTTCAAAGAAATGAGACCTAATGTTTTTTAGTGGCCTTGACTAATAGTTCCACAGGCACTTTAATGCGAGCAGCCTGTTGCAAAATTCCCATTGCAAAAACTGCCAAAGATAACACAGTTTGACAGGCATAAAATAGTATTTTCGCACCAAAAAAGGTGATTCCCAAAGAGCTGTTAGCTGAAACGTGGCATATCTCTGCATGGTGTGCAGTGTGTCCTTAAATAATTTGAGGAAACTAGACACGTGGAGGACAAAAGAAGAAGTAGTAGACCTGGGGGAAAAAACTATCAGCAGATACATGGTAACTGAAAGCCATGCCCTTACGAAATAAGAAAAAATCCAGCAAAGACCTGATACAGAATGAGAGATGCATCTGGCCCTTCAGTTGATCTTTTTGCTGCTATCTGAAGCCTCATCAGGAATGGTCTCAGTGGAAGGGTGGCTATAAAAAAGCCATGCCTAAGGAAGGGGAGCAGGGAGAAAAGCCTGAGGTGGACTGAAAATCAACAGCAACAGGTCTCATGGAGTGATTAATCCAAATTTAAAAGTTTTGGCTGAAATCAGTGTTGATATACACTATACAGAGGACAGGCGAGAGGTACAACTGTGCTTGTCTACAGCCATCTGTAAAACACAATGGAGGCTCTGTCATGATTTGGGACTGCATTTCATCCAGCCAGTGGTGGTCGAGATCTTGTCAAAATGGATGGAGTTATGAAAGTAGAAAAGTAGTCAGATTTTGATCCATCACGCAGCACCATCTGGAAAGTATCTTGGGAACGATGTAATTTTTCAGCATGAAAATGATCCCAAACACACTTCCAGTGCAGAAAGCATGCCTTGATACAAAAACACAATGGAACACTATCAGTCATGATTGGCCTCAACATTATTGAAGCAGTATTGGATCATCTTGACAGGGAGCAGAACAAAAAGCAGCCAACATCTAGTTAAGAGCTTTGAATGTCCTTCAAGAAATCTGGAGAACTGTTCCTGAAGACTCGAGCCTGTGTTAAAGAATAAAGGTGGTCACACCAAATATTGACTTCCAAGCTCATAATAATTGTATAAACTCTGAAACATATTTCAATAAATTGCTACACCTTTTTATAAAGAAATGAGAAATGACGGATGACTTCTGCGCAACATCGTGTATATGTTTTCAAATCAAAGAATTTCAAGCTGCTCTCTTAGAAATATTTTTAAAATAACTTCATTCTTATGCCATGCTATAATGACCATACCATAAGATTAAAGACATTTTTAAATGTTAATTGAAAAGACGGTGCCTTAGATTTCTTTGATTTTTAAACAAAAACTTCCTGCCTGGGAAGAAAAAAAAAACTTGGGCCAGCATATGTATATGCAAAAACTTTTTATCAATGAGCAAATATGTGTTCAGCAATGTTATATAATTCTAGTATCATGCATTAATGGGAAACTTGAGTGTGTATTAGGCTAAAAAGAAGAAAAACTCCACTACAGTTAGAGGTGGCAGTTAGTTAATCATGCGTTTGATTTTCTTGCCTACTCGTCTTTCTGTTTCTTGGGATTTCATACCACACAAAACTGTTAGATAAGCAAATGGAGGTCACTGTGGCCTTCTACCTCATTCTTGATAATTTCATTGATGAACCATGTTTCTCTGACATTGAAAGAAGTACAGTTTCTGTACAAATAAAAGGAAGGAGCTCTTACCTCGTGATGACTTCATCAGACTATTCATCAACCCACAATCAACCCACCACCCTTGTCTATAGAAACATGAAATTGAGCAATTTATAAAAGTGAAGTTGAGTTATGAACAACTTGGAAGAAATAGGCAACTTTTAAAGCATTAGAAAATCATGACAGGGGGTTTCATTGTGCTTCTTTTTCTCTGCTGTAGGGCAAACCAAGTTTTCTTGGTTTAATCAAAAAAAAAAATCTCTTTCTAAGGAAGTGCAATCACTGATATACTTCTCATATAGCTAAAGAAGTGGTGAGGTTTGTGACTGTGCACTTACAGAGATGTGCACCTTCCATTCTGTATCACATCCATGGAGCCTTTTTTTGAGTTTTTCCTCATCTTTTCTTTACTCACAATGTACAGGAAGACATCCGTAGCGTTGCATCCCTTTATATACATTAAATGTGTCACAAGTGCTGTAGTTAACTAACAAAGGATGGAAGCATTTAAAGCTCAGGGCACCTTCTCACATTCACACAGCTGACCAATCATTGTGTGAAGTACGGTGAGAGGGTTTCTGAAATTATCCAGTCATCCAGCAGGAAGTTCTTGGAGAGTATCATTCCCTTATCTTATTTCTCAGTTTGTACATCTTTGATTCCTTTCCTCACCTTCTCTCTGCATGCGTCAGTCCCTCCCAACTCAGACATGAGAGGAAGAGATGTGAGGAGATAGGAGTCAAAGGAACAGGCATTTTACAAAATGAGACATCCGTGGTTGGCAGCTGTCAGTTTAACGCGATGTCAATTAGCTGTGATGGGTGGCACAGCTGCATTATGCTTTGTGGTACTCTGTTGGATAAAATTAACAGTGTTCCAAAAAGTTATAATAGATATAATTTATGATATTTTACTCTAAATTGCTATAAATCTACCTTAGCTTTACTTTGTATGAAGTGCTAATTAGGAAATGTAAGCATGCTGACCTGCTCAGTGCTGATGCAAATATGTTTATGTAAAAATAGCATCGTGTTCCATAGCTTAGTTTAAGGATGCTAGTAGATAATTAAACTGTCACTATGCCTAAACACTCAGCCTTCATTTTATTAACTGAGTAATAAAAAGTATATCCCACAGTACCACCAACAGGCCAGAGTACCGGCCCTTTATTGGCCCTGTACTTTTTACACTTTGCACATCTTGGAAAGGAAATGGAAAATTTATAGAAAACTTGAAGATGGATGACTTCTCCAGATCATGTGGAGCTGAAGATCTTTTTTTTTTTTTTTGGCAAATGGAAACAAGGTCTTTTCCAACATATTTTCACTTTTGTTTTATTTGGGAAATCTGTTTTTAATTTGGAGAAAAAAAATATCTCAACAGTTCCACCACTGAGAGATGGAGGCAAACAGTGGTATTGGCCAAGGTCTTTGCGTTTTTTTGTCTTTGGGGAGCCTCTGATACAGAATTTTCTGTAATAAGGAAGAAGCATGTGCAGCGTGATTTCTCAAGTAATTGCACGGACCATGTTTCTGTGCCATTTATGCATTGGTATGTCGTTTCCGTTGTGAGGAAATTGACAAAAGAAATGGAAAATTCAGGTTGTTAACAAAGACATTTTTGTTTTCATACCAATTTTCTTGTACAAAATGGACCCAGAATGGAAATGATGATGATGGTAATGCTGCTGCTGCTACTCTTGTTAATGCTTTGAAATAACTCCTAATTATTATGCCACCTCTATTCCTGACTCTATCTCTGTGTCTTTCTAGATGCCCGGCCTTTTGTTCAGCCCTGTGTGTTTGACAGTCATCTGGTTTTTATCGTGGTCACTGTGTCCCAGTTGTGCTCAGATTTGGACCGATGAAGGTAACACACACACACACACACACGCACACACGCACACGGAAACTGCATTTGAACACTTCACAGAAAGACCTTTTTCTTTTTTTTTTAGCAAGAAGATCTGTGACTGTGCACTTTCAAATTCATGTGCAAACACGTGTACTCACACACACCTTGTGTTAAGGATCAGGCACGGATTCCTGTGTGAACTATTTCAGGCGCTCTTGACTTATCTTGACTCCAAGTACTTATAAAGCTGCTGCAAAAGAATGGAAGGAGGAAACATATGTTTGAATTATTTAAAAGAAAAACACTGCAATTATTACGAAATCCGAACACATTTGTTAGGATAACTACTTCTCATTGCTTACTTTTTGTTTCAACAAGAATTCTATTGTTGCAGCTCTTTTGCCTCACTGCAGTGATCTGTATGGGGTCTATATGGCATTGAGACTCTTTCTTTCTTCCTTAATTACTCGGACAAAAAGAACAGCTTGCACATAGACCTTCAACTGAAACCTTCAAAGTTTTCCCTTCCAGTTCTTCTTTTTTTTTTTCTTTTTTCCTGCTGCAGCTCCACACTCACTTTTTATTGTTTGGAAAATACTAAGTTTCAAGCGGCTTGCAATTTCTGTGTCCACCCTGCCATCTGATTTCAATGTCAGGAGAAACCTGCAGCCTTCCTGTGCGTACTGGTGTGCATGTGTGCGCGTGTCCATGTATGTGGGCTTGTGGACTTAAATGCATGTTTGTGTGTGTGGTTTTATGTCTGTGTGCTCTTGTGCACATGTCTGGGTCCTCTTGCCAGAGGCAGAATCAGATATGAGTGGAACGCTGCGGGTTTGGGGAATAATGTACTTCACTGCCAATAAAACATGAATGCACACATTCAGACCAGCCAAATCTTTGCACTGCACCAAGGCCCCAGGTAGGACACATACATGCTCACACACTCACATACAGAAACAGATGGAGGATTTTGTGTGTGTGTGTGTGTGTGTGTGTTTGGTGGTTAAAGGGGAAATAAATTCTGGTTAAAGCTGGTGGGAGAGGCCCTGCACAAACAAAGGTAGCTAGAAGGAAAGAGTGACACAAAAGATGAAATAATAAGAAAAGGTAAAGGTAAATGGTAATAATTAACCTACTCTAGTGTTTTTTGTTGTATGGACACAAGTAGGGTTGAATGATTAATCCTTTTTAATATAGAAGTTGCAGTGCAATGGGTGCTGGTTTAGCTCACAGGTTAAGCAGGTTCCCTTATGCTGCAAGGCTTAATGTAGCTGCCCAGCTTCAACTCGGACCCAAGGCCGTTTGCTGCCTTTTTTCGCCAACTCTTTCTCTGACATGCTTTCTTGTCTCCTTTTTGCTGCACTAATAAAGGTAAAAAGTCCAAAAAAAAAATGTTTTAAATAAAAAAATTGCCATTCAGGAGATTCATTACATGTAAAGTGAAATACTGGAATGGAGGCAGTCAGCTTGTGGCATTTCTGAGGTTGTTTTTGAAGCTGGGGTTGCTTTGATAGTAGACTTCAGCTCGTGTGTATTTTAAGGTCAGTCGAGTTCTTTTTCTCCTTTAACACCAATGAAAGATGCTTCTAACATTCTTTCTGGATCAGAAGTGGTGTGATTCTTGAAGATGGCTGTTTGTGGTGGCTTTTGATGCGCTCAGTGCTCTTCCAAGTTGTTGAATCAACTCTTTTTTTTCTCTTTTTTTTTTTTTTTTTTGGCAATTCTCTCAAGGCTTCAGTCTGTTCTGTGAGGACCCTTTCTTGCCACACTTTTCCCTTCCAGTCAACTTTGCATTATTGTCCTTTGATATAACACTCTGTAAACAACCAGCCTTTTCTGAAATTTCAACTGACAGTTGTCAGTTGTCATCTTGACACCTGTCAAGTCAGCGGTCTTTCCCATAAGTCTGGCTGTGTGTGCTAAACTTTAATTGGAAAGCGTTTACACTGATCATGAAAATTTTAGGTGTCTCTTTCTAACATCTCTCTATTTCTAATGTCACTCAACATTGTGTTTTACTCTTTGTGCATTTATCTCCTATACTCAGAAATATAAACAAAACCACAAAATCACTGTGGAACATTGTTACTCTTTTACCAGCTGTCTCATTTTGTGTAGCCACTAACAGCAGTAGTGCCAGTGAACTTTCAGTGCCAGTGAAAACCAAATATTGAAACTGCTGTCAGTAAGTTCTTCATCTTGAGTATGTGTCAAATTTAATTTAGGATTGACTTAGTTGGTCCCTGATGGATATACGATGTTATTGTAGAAGGGGAGAACTAATATAAATAACAACCTTAAATGCCTCTCCTTCTCCATATGCCTCATCTCCGCCCAACAAAATAGGTTTCAGGTTGCTCTTTGAATCCACTTTATTCAGTTTGTTATAAGTAATAAGAGATATAGAAAAGCTGAATTCCTTAATAAATGCAGAATCACAAACCTGGGGTAGATTGTTTGCTACCAAAGGAGGAGAGGCCAGCGGGGAGCATGCACGCCTGAGTGATTGAGGTTAAAATTAATGAAGGTGTGTTCGTGGCAGACTGGCAGTCAAAGTGTTTTTTTTTTTTCTCCACTCTAGATCTGCTATAAATGCCAGCATTCACATTATGCAGCCAAGCTAAACATGCATGCACATACACTCACATACTGGAGATAGTGTATCAAGTTTGCAAATTACTGCAGTCACCTCAAATATTTGTTCAGGTATACACTACACTTGGTATTCCTTCAAATCTACACCACCCTGCAATTTTGTGTAATGGCGTGTTATAGTTTGGCAGATTACAATGAATATGATTGATACCAAAATTCTGTATCCAGATTTATTAGTATTCAGTGTTGCTGCATAGAAGCCTATGAATTTAAATTGGAGAATGACCTTTCGAAACTACAAGGCTACATCTGTATCTAGTCCTACATTGTTTATGATGTTGAAGTTTTTTGTGTTACTTTGGTTTCCAAATGCTGTACAAAGCAGCCAGGTTGTCATAGTTGTCAGTGGATCAAAGTGCAGCCGCAGTAGAGCTGGGGAAGAGGAGGATGTGTCAGAGAAGGAGCTCTCAAAACCTCAACAGATAAAACAGACATTATCTCCTTGACTCAATACCACTAGCAGTAATTTGGATAGAAATGAATAAATCTCAGTCTCTTTTGTGAAGCTGAGACTGGAAAACCAAGGTGATTTTGAGTCTTCTGTAATCAGTGAAACAGTGTTAACAACAAGAAAATTGAAGGTTTCATATTGTAGAAAGTTACCTCTCGTTAATACACCACTTTCAAGTTCAGAACCCACACATGCAGAAACTGTGCCTTCAATCAAACCATCAGGACTTTTGTAGGGGATAGTACGGCAGCTCGTTCTTGGTATTTTCTTAAAATGTTTAACTGATCCTCTGTCCATTATTAAAAGGTTTCCAGAGTGGATTTGCTGATACATAGTAATATTACTTTAGTGATGGAGTGGCTTTATACTGCGTGCCAAAGTCTCCTCAGCCTGGTGTCTGCAGGATCCCTTACCTTCTATGGTCATGTTATTGTGACACGGCAGAATATACTGTAAATGGTGCCGCTTGAATCACATTAATACAGACAATCCTGACACATGGTATGTTAGATTGTGCAGTGTGCAGATACTGCAAGCCAGACAGCAAAGTGCTTTAATATTTTATGTGATGTCTGTGTTTGCAGTGTCAGGCGTGCACTATGGGCGCTTGGAGTCAAATGTGACACTGGCATGTGGAAAGTCGCAAATCAGGTAAGGAAAGAAAAGGGGCAACACACTAGCAAATTCATAGTGGTGTTTGAAAGAGTTTTTCCAGTAAAGCAGCTACATGTATTACATCCAGAGCTAATTTATCATAAACCTTTTAATGATATTAATTATATACTAAAAAACTGCCAGAATAATTGATAGGTGCTAGGGAAACATGAGCATTTCCCGACTGCTTGAGAGCGTTTCCTGCAAGGCACAATTTTTACTTTGAAGGCAAATGGTTTCTTTTACTGTTTGTGTTGGACTTTTTCAAGTTTCACTATTGAATTCAATTCATTTTAATTTATATAGCGCCAAATGACAACAAACAGTTGCCTCAAGGCGCTTTATATTGTATGGTAAAGACCCTACAATAATTACAGAGAAAACCCAACAGTCAAAATGACCCACTATGATGATGCACTTGGTGACATTGGGAAGGAAAAGCTACCTTTTAACAGGTAGAAACCTCCAGCAGAGCCAGGCTCAGGGAGGGGGCAGTCATCTGCCACGACCGGTTTGGGATGAGGGCTGAGGCTGAGGGGAGCGAGACAGGACAAAAGACACACCGTGGAAGAGGGCCAGAGACTAATAACAACTAAGTTATTATTAACATGATGTTTATTAACCACCAAGCAGTAGTGAGCACATCACTATTGCTCGGTGGTTAGTTAGCGAGTGTTTGTAGTCAGGTCAATGTCTTCCATGCAGACCGTATTTGAACACGGCAATCTGCTAGCAACCAAAGCAATCAAACAGAGGTTTTTAGTGCTGTAACCTCTTTACAACCAGTTTCACCTAGCAACCACTTGCCAACAACTGGGAGTACATTTTTCACTGGTGATTGAAGGTGGCTAGGGGGAGTCGCTAGGAGTGTTTTCTAGGCCTGTTTGATTGAGGCCTTAATTATCATAAAGAAACTGTGAACAACAGCTATTTCATAATTCAAAGAAAACTCACTAAGTTATGAAAAGGTGAAATAGATACACACAGAACTGAACTGTAATGTCAAAAAATTCCACCATAAGAAATACAAAAGAAGTTCATTACATGAGCAGGTATTGTCTGGTCTGCAGGGCTCTGCAAAACTTATCTTTGTGTGCCATACACCAAATTGTTCAAATGGTCAGTCTCTCTGAAACTTATGCCTTTACTGCTAAAATTGTGCATTGCTTGTAGTGTATATATTGTATGTGCCTATATGTGTGAAAACACAAATGTGTGATTAATCTTCAGTTGAAAATAAACCTCAGTGACTTTTGTTTTGTTATGCTTGAGCAAAGTTTTCTGCCCAAACAGTGACTATTAGCTTCAATGGCTGCAAGTCAACAGTTATCCTTAATTTTGTTAACTTTACTTGTAGCTACTTTTTCATAATGAAGTTACACAACGTGAATGTACGTGACTTAACATGAATTATGGACATAAAAGACTTTCAATGCCTATTTTTGGTAGGGACAGCTTCTTAATGACATCATTTTGCTATTGTTTTGATTGACTTAGCAGCAGAAATGAGTGCGCTGCTCTAAAAATCTACTTGGCACAATAAAAATTAATGTATCACAAGCTGGACTAACGCAGTGTTGGTTGTGGTTTCTTTATAAAAGAAAGTCGTCACATGGATGTTATTGATATTAGGTACTTATTGTTAAATTGTTTAGTTCTAATCTAGGACTGGAGTTGAGAATAAGGTTTGTATAAATCCTGTCAAGTATAATAACCAAAGTCTAACGTGTCTCTGACCAGGTTACCTGTGGTGTGGCGTCTCAACCACAGCCAAGTGTTACCATGGCATCAAGTGACATCCGATGGAAGGTTAGTCCTGCTGCATGCCAACCATTCAGCGCAGGGCATCTACAGCTGCTATGACAACAGTGGGGTCCTCCTCCATTCGATGAAACTCAGGCTGGGCCGTAAGTGTTGCTGTGACTTGTTTAGTCTATCTCTTAATTCAGGAGTTAGCTCTATTTAAGTGTCTGCTCTGCATCTAGTCTTTTGCTGTGGGACTGTAACCTTCAAAAATGTATTTTTTTTTAAGCAGAAAAGGGCCTGCGTGTGTTTTAGGTCTCATGTAAAGACTCAACCTCCCAGTCCTCTACAGATCAGAGAGGACGTTTCTGTTTCTGCAACTTCTCTGCAGTTTCTCATCTCTCTTTTGAATTTGTCTCAACATATTTTTGTTTCCCTTTAGATCTATTTTTTTTAATGAAGGGGTTTAACAGGACAACTTACTAAAACAGTGATAATTGGAGCACCAGTGCTGGTCCTCAGAGGAAACTGGTCTTATCGGCCATCAATTAGACAAAGAGCTCCACTTCCTATCACTGTCTTACACAGGAAGCAGCTCTCTAAATAGGCTTCTTTTTGAAGTTTAGAGAGTTTTTCCAATTACTGGCCAAGCTTTATTCAATATTTTGGTTAATGTACTGGAAACTAGGGCACAGACACAGAGGTGTTAAATTTAGACTCGAGGACAAGACAAACAAGCTTAAAAAATATTACAACATCTAACAGGGCACTTATAAACCATTATTCCCTCTCTGTCCTGAAAATGAGCTATGTCTTTACTACTGTTTCCCAGATCCCCCTGGGCTGCTAAGCATTTCCTGTCAAGTGCCCAATCACACGCATGTTCGCTGCTCCTGGGTAGAATCTGTGAAGACTTTCCTGCCAGCAAAGTATAATGCCTCCTTGAGGTAAGAGCTAGCTACTGCAGCTGAAACACCCATTGTCACATCCCAAATGGGCTATAAAGATAGTCTAAATATAAAGAAAATGCCACGGAGTCCCTCTCACTTGTCATATGGCTCTTAAGCTAGGCACACATACTGTTATTAGCTGAAATGTTCTCAAACAGGAAACAACACACACTTAAAGTGTGTTTTCATTGACTGCCAGTAGTGGAAGAAGTCAGTCCACTACATGAGACCCTTAGGGACTGCTCAGGAATGATTAGGCATTCATCTGGGGGATGATCCAACAAATAAATAACATGTCGCTGCAAATGTAAATGCACTGAAAAACAAAAGAGCTTTTAGACCTGTTCCTTGTTGCTGTTGAGGTAAATAATTTTATTTGTTTAGTGACATCACCAGTTCTCTTCTTTTTGTTTTCTGTCTCTCTGGGAAATATTTGGCACTCTTAAGAAGAAATCTTACTGGGACTGATTCTTAAGGATTAATCTGGAATTTACAGACCACACATTACATAACTTGATATGCTCAGTGTAAACACCAGCTGAGCCTAAGTGGAACAGACTCTGTCTTACTGTCTTACATCCACAATCAGCCTGACATTTGTTTAGTTGCTTCATTATGAACTAGTTATACTGTTTTTGGAGTTTTCAGCACACATTTTGGTTGTCATTTGCCCTAAATAACCTTTTTTTTTGTGTGTTTTTAAGGAATGGTCAAGAGTGGAGCCCGTGCATCGTGGACGTCACCCAGAAGCACTGCGATGTAGATCACCCTGCTTTCTGGCAGCCCATCCATACCCTTAGAATCACAGAGGCAAACGCTCTCGGCTCTATGACAACTATTGCCCGTTTTAAGTTACATGACCTATGTAAGATCACACTAAACACACGTATCGCATAGACCTTAAAATATATCTATTTTTATGTTTTTTAACACTTAAATCTAAAACTAAATCAAATTTTATTTAATTCTGTCTTTTCCAGTAAAACCAGACCCTCCGGAGTCAGTGTTGGTGAGGAAGATTGAAGGGTATCCAAAGAAGCTACTAGTCTCATGGAAATTTCCCTCTTCCTGGCCACTGCATGATGCTTTCCCTCTGGTGTTTCAGATCAGATACAGGCCACAGGGCTCTATGTACTGGTCAGAGGTTAGTAATCAAAGCCACTGTTTTCACTGCAGTGTTGATGCAGGTGCAATTTGGACTAAATTTGAGCATCTACATTGGAGAAAATATAACAAATGTTTCAAACATTTCACCAGCAGTTGGAAATAAATTAATATTTATCAACTAATAAAGCAAAACTTTCTGCTTTTATAAATTGAGACCCAGTAAATAGACTAGAATAAAACATTAAAATACATGCAGCTGTTACATTGTTTTTGTTTTGTTAAGTCACTTTAAACACACACCGCTGCTAAACACAGTAGAGGAAGTGTTCGTCATGAACAATTTTGTGTGTG
The DNA here is from genome assembly GCA_024447675.2 of Pterophyllum scalare. Classification (NCBI taxonomy): domain Eukaryota; kingdom Metazoa; phylum Chordata; class Actinopteri; order Cichliformes; family Cichlidae; genus Pterophyllum; species Pterophyllum scalare. The sequence continues at coordinate 20,988 of JAMQGT020007169.1, forward strand.
TGTGCACATGCATGTTCCTTCCCTGACATTTTTCTCCCTCTTTTAAACAGATTTACTCTTTGGAGAGTTCAGTTGTGATATTGGATGCCCTGGCAGGTCACCTCCACCAGGTTCAGGTGCGAGCCCGTGACGAGGTGGACACAGAGAGCCAGTGGAGTGAATGGACTCCATTGCTTCTGGGCAGGCCCTGGGAAGGTCAGAGGGAAATTTAAAATAGTGCACATCAGTCGTTTTATTTATAGCGCCAATTTACAATTCAAAAATCAATCAAATGATCAATGATATGATCAAATAAATATCTGTGGATGTGTCTCCTTTTTACTGACTCAAGTAAAAAAAACTTACTCCTGGTCTGTGCTTGCCTTTCAGACTACACCACCCCCAAACCTCACGAGGAACCGGACGTGTATCTTCCCTTTTTCCCTCCTACCAATTCAAAGCCTGAAGCCTCCACTCCAAAGTCACACGGTAAGACTCATGTTACACCAAATAAAAGTTGCCATTAGAATCAGAAGTGGTTATTTTATGGATCAACTGGAGTGCAGTTAATGCCATTGGATTAATACTGCACCACCTAGGCATTGCAACAATCAAGTTGATCAAATCTTAGATCAGTTGTCAAACACTGATGTGTCTTGCTTTATCCCCTCTCCCTAGGTTTTAGTCAGCTGACTCTGACAGCTGAGAGGCACAGAAGGCATTATTTACACTTATTAGAGGAATTAATTTAAATTTAAACCTTTATTTAACCAGGCAGACAGATTAAGAACATGTTCTTATTTACAACTGTGGCACATAGCATTGCATTGTATTGCTTTCCTGCAGCACTTTATAGACAGGCTTTGCTGCTTCTTTGACTGCTTCGATAGTCCCTTCAATTAATGTGGAAGGTCTGACCTAAAAATTTGTAAAAATTATAACTGACTCCCAGACTTAGGTTTAGGTTAGGAGAATAGTCTGGCACTCAGTTGTGGTCGTTAAACTTAAAGGGGAAGAGGCTTGGGGGATGCATTAATGCCTATGAATGTCATCACAAAGACAGCCAAGTGCACATTCTCTTGTGTATGTGTGGTCCTCCTTCCCCTCACACAGAGCGGGGCAGGCAGCAGTCACTCTAGGGGAAATAATAGCACCAGAGAACAACTTTTAGCCAAAATATGAGAACCTCTTATCCAAATGACTTTAAGTGCACTTGACACTGCACTTACTCCAGTTCCCAGCAACACCCCCCCAAGTTTGAAGTGGATCAGATGAGCAGTTAGTGAGATAGAGAAGAACAGAGAAAAAAACACTTTTTTTAAATGATGTTTGTTCTTCAATTCATCTACAAGGCCTTTTTGATGAAATCATTTTCATTAGATGAAAATGGCTGACAACCACTGAACCTTGTGAATCATAGCTTAATGAGAGCAGGACAAGATGTTGTTTTCCCCTTGTGTTTTGGCAGCATTGATAAGCCTCATCAGGCATTAATGTAGCAGCAAGCTCTAGGAAGGCATTATTTACAGTTATTACAGTCTTCATAGAACAGTGCAAGTAGCTTGTGCCTGGCTTCATCACCAAATTACATATAATTGCACTAATTGGTACCTGTGGGATGTCATGTTTTCTACGATGCTGTGTGTGCCCTGGATGATAAGTTAAGTACATAGCAGCCCAGGTATACATGGGTGAAAAACAGAGTTAAAAGCAGCCTGCAGCTGCAAGCATGCTGTCTAAAATATACATGCAGGATATGCACAACAAGTATACACACACCCACGCACAGTATATACAAGGAGACAACTATGGGTTTGTCAGCGGAGTACAGGCTAAAAGACGCTGACTGGTGCTGTTGGATTATTTAAGTTGGTGTCCTGTCAACCAGATGTCTTCCTCTATTTGTGTCAGCATGGGAGAGAATTCACTGTCGTTTGCAGATGTGCTCATAAATCGCTCTTTAATGTTGCTTTTTATTTTGGATGTGCTGTTACTTTTACAGTTCAGGATGATGTTTTCTCTTGTTTGTGTGTGTGAAAGCGAGTTGTTTACCCCTCTCAGTATAATAAATGCGTGTTTGGGTGAAAAGCCATAATGGCAGATTTCAAATTAACTTCTCAGCAGGGAGTAATTAAATCCAGGAACACACACAGCTTTTTTTTTTCTTCTTTCCATTTTTGTCTCACAGAGATGTGTAAACTTTTTTTTTTGCCTCCACATTATGTGATTTTTGATTTTCTTTATTTCACTACAGTATTACCTCTGCGTCTTTCGTGTGTGTGTTCCTCTCTCCAGCATGTTCTCTTTGATTTCTCTCGTCTCTCTTTCTGAGTACCTCCAACCCTGCTTGTTTTGCTGAACCTCCCTTCTCGTTTGCTCCTCTTCTCTTCCCACCCAGATCCTAAACATGGGGATGAAGGTAATTTAGGTCTGGTGATTCTCCTGGTTTTGTTCTCTGTGGTCATCCTCACCACCATCTTTTCCCTCATCTTTGTTGTGTGGTAAGACAAACACACACACAGACATATCCCACATCCACAGGCCATGACTGTGTGGTCTTTATCTCTGTTTTTCTTTGAGTTTTTTTTTTTTTTTTTGTAAAGCCTGGCATTTTAAAGCTTTTTTGTCAGTGTTTATGTTTCATTTTATATGTCTAGGATGAGACAGAGGCGACGTGATCATGCCACCAAACAAGAGCTCACCTCTATGGTCAAGATGAAGTCCATGCCGATCTAATGTGAGGCACTGTTAATTACAAGTTTCTATAGGCTCTTTGTCACTTTTATCCCCCTCCTTTACATTCACTATGCTGCATATAAGAACATGTTGAGTTCAAACTGAAGACCACACATGGCTGTTTTTGCTCTTAGATGGGCGTGTTTTTCAGCTTTGACCATTTCAGACATCTGAATGGTGAACAACCTCTGTGGCAAGGAGCTAATTAAACTCCTAATTAAGTGTCACTCCTTTCAGATTTATCTAAGTACAGCAAAATGCCATCAAAAGGTTACTAAGCCAGTGAGCGGCTGCGTAAAGAAGAACCAAAATGGTTCAAAAGAGTGCTATAAACAACGTTCAGACAACCCTTCAGATAGCCAGCCAACTTGTGATTATAAGGCTAACACACACACACACACACACACACACACACACTCATGCACACACAGATTATAACCCTGTAAGTACGGCTGCATATCTGTCATCCAGCTCTGCTATTTAAATCTGTGCTTTCAAGCCTGTCGTTAATTACGTTATGATTTATGCATGTTTTGTAAAGCTGGCTTTTCTCTTGCACTTTCCTCTGCTCTGATCTCCTTCATGTGCTCCCTACCCCTCTTCATTTTTCATTAACTTTCTTTCCTCTCATCTCAGGTTCATTTGAAACACCTTCAACCCATCAGCTCCTTCTGGGGCTTCACCAGTGAGTCAGCCTGCACTATTACACGCTGTTAACATGCTGACTGTCCATATTCAGCTACATTAACTACAGAGCATCACTCAGAGTCCATCCAGAATCCAGGACAACAGGAACAAACCCATGTAAAGAACTTGGCAAAGTAAGGTTGTTACCAGTTTATAACAGCTGATTGATGGGTTATTTTAGAAAGACTTCCTTGGACATATTCACTGGTTACAAGTGCACTACCCATAATGCATCACGAGACTCCTACCTGCCGTCCGTGGGTAGAGGGACAGTCCTGCTCACTTCAGCAATGCACACTACTCAGCAGACTGTAGGAGCGACACTGCACGAGGACATTAGAGTGCTCTGTCAGGTCTCCTCAAACTTTCTGACTTTTAAACAACAAGTAAGGAAAAACAAGTGCAGCTGCCATGCAGGAGCGAGGGGGAACATTGTTTCTGGAACAACTTCTCACCCAGAGCTCCTCACATTCTCATTCATTGCGAGAAGTAACACATTACCGTGTGTCCATTCTCACATCGACTGATCGACCGACTCAATGCTGTGAAGGAAGCAAAACTTCTGTTCATTTCTGTGTGTGTCTGATGCCAAAGAAGCAATGACGGGCATTATGGGCTCAGCTGGGAGGCAGGGAGCAACCTGTCACTCACTCCTGGCATGAGGGAGAATATGGACATAGAGAGATAAGGTCCAGGGTGGGCAGTTTGGGTTTAATAGACTTTATTTCATTTATCCGACAAGTGATTTTTATGTTGCATGATATTCCTGTTATGTTGTCTGGCATATTAGGTAAAGTTTTTGTTTCTTTTATTTTAGTTCTTTCTGTCCATCCATCCACTGTGTGAATGAAAGACTCACAAAGGAGAAAGAGGGGGAGATACTGGCCTTTCATATATCACCAGCATTATGATGTTACACAGATTCTTAGTCATCTAGAGGATATTAGAGCATAGATATTCAGAGTGAAGAACTCCAAGGTCACTGTCATTTAAAATAAAATGGGGGTGTAATATGTCATGTTCATATTCATTATTGAATCAATACAATGATAACGAATATAAAGGAGCAAATCTGAAAAGCTGGAACTTAAACTGTTAATTGGAATATATTAAAACAGTTGTCCAGTCATAAACCGACTGCTACAGTCATACTTTTAGAGACAAAATCTGACATAATAAGGCTATTATTCTACCAAAAAAAGTCATCTTGAATTCATTTCTTATTTTATTTTAAAATAAGTTACAAAATTAAAGTAATGTTACTAATGAAATGAGGCTATAGATTTAGATCAATACCTCCGAGGGGACAAAAGCAAGCCACAAAGTGTTTTGTTTGCGTTTTCAAACAAAACACGGAAAGTGCTGCATTCAGTGTCAGCGGGAGTAATGTGTGTCCTCCGCATCTGTCCGTACATGAGAGAGGTGGGTTGTGGGTGGTCACTACAGTTTTGTACACCACAGTAACTAACAAAGGAAGTGGTGTGCAGCAGTAGGCTTTCACTATGGTTAGTAAAATGAATGTAAATGATGGTTTTAGGATGCTGACTTTTTTTTTTTTTTTTTTTTTTTTTGGAGAGGGAAACAGTAAAGTCTGGGGGGAGGACGTAAACAGTGAGGCGCTGGCACAGATCAAACAGTTGCCATCAACAGTTTTCCCCCGGCTGCTCGGTTAACCTTTGAGTTTATGCAGCTAGGTCAGTGCATGTTGGGCGGTGGTGGAGATGAGCGTGTACGCAATAAACTGACAAGAGTGACCCTCGCTCACTGTACATCTGTCTCCTCATGGAAAACATTAGATTTCTGGGTGGCCAGCACTTAAAAATACCTCCGTAGAGCTCGTCTGCTTTAGCCCTGCTTTTCACACCTGTGCCTGTAAACCTCATGTCCTGGCTGGCTTTCTGCCACAGATGGGAAGCGAGAGGCTCTTCTGCTCGTGAAGCACACATTAAATGTTTTTTTTTCTTCTCTGCTGGCTTGGTGGTTATATGTTGCTCATCCAAGGCTGTGTAGTTGCTTTTGCTGGCTGTCATTTCAGAAACGCAAGGTGCACCTAAGTCAAACTTTTTCTCTTCCCCCCCCCCAGTTTGACAACTGTATTGTCTCTCAAGCTAGCTCCACATATTATGCATGGATCCAGTTGAAGCTTTTTTGAATATTATTGTATATCAAACTTAAAAAAAAAAATACATATGTATGTTACATGTGATGTTTATATAAAGGAAAAAAGTCATCTTTGGGGTAGATTCACAGACATGGTTTAGCTCAGTCTTGTCTTAAAAACGTCCAATTTTAATGAATCTACGATTCCTTACAAATATTAGCAGACAGATTATATGAGTAAACATATTAAATGCTCCCTTTCAAGCACTGTAGGTGAATACTAAAACTGATTTGACAAATTGGATGCAAATACAGTGTTGGTGACGGGAGCTTTCCATAGTATTAATGACCTGGGGTAAGCCATTTCTGGAGAGTCTTCCCAGCATTGTGTATGTGTGTCTTTTCCCCCAGTTATATGAAGCTGTGTTACTGTACGATTACTGTATGGACAACGTGTTTACTACTGAATTAGTCCTTATCCATTGTTTAACAGCCTTTTTTTTAAAAAGTCAGAACCACAAATGGATACTTTCCTTTCTCCAACTCTTCCTCCGTTCTGGTGGCAGCATTCACAAATAATTGAAAGTGGTTTTCTTTTTAAAATTGTTCACGAAGTCAATTTGAAAACTGACTCTTTACTTCCTGTTTAAATGTGCAAATTTTCCGGTCATTCAGCATCTGTATAGTAAATTCTTTTGTGTGTGTCTGTGTTGTCCTTAAAGGTCCAGTTGAAGAGACTTTAATCCTACACAAAATATTCAGTTTCATGCACCCAAACGAGGATGTTTTCTTTAAAAAAAAAAAAAAAGATACTAAATATGACATGAGATGAGCCACTTTGCCATATTTGCTGCATTTATAAGTAATAAAGTTAATATTTTTCCAATCTAAACAGTGATATAAAAGTGAAATAACTTTTAAAAATATTTTTGTGATAAATATTCAAAGTAAACTTTTGATCCGGAAATTGTATAAATCATCCATCAGATTGAATTTTTATGGGCACAGTCCCATATCAGTGACCGTTATTCACCCTGTTCGTTTTGTTTTTAAGGGTTCAATGTGACATGTTTTCTCTCCGTAAAGTGGAGGCCTATGGAGTTCTTTCTGTGTCTTTCCTGTTTTGTTTTGTTTTTTTGTGTGGACAAACTTCACTCACGGTCTGCGTTCCTCTGCAGTATGCGATAGTAAGAGGAGCCTGTTGGTTTTGGTTCTTGTAACTCAAATGAAACTCAGGCATCCATTCTCAGATGTACATAGTCATTTTGTTTTTTCTTTGTGTACAACAGATATCACCATAAGCTGTTTTTTTCTTCTTCCTGTCCTGGTGTCTGTGAAATAAAAAAACTATTTTATCACATTTTCCCCCTTTTTTTTTCTTCTTCTTCTTTTCAATGAAAATTCAGCATTATAGTTCACTAACCTTTTGGTCTGCAGCTTCCATTATCTTTTCAGTACAGCTGCACATTTGTTTGATAAAGTTTATCTACTTCCTTGTGTATCACAGTTTATTTGGTCATTGGTTGGTGGAAAAATTCCAATTGTCTGCAGTTACTCTGAAAAAATTAGTCATCTGTTATTGTTTGTCTTTGCCATTGTGTAAAAGGTGACTGAATCCCCCCCCACAACTCCCTTTTTCTTTTAGAGACAGTTTCTGATGTCTAAATGCTTTAGTGACCTTTTGCTGTTTTTGTGAAGGGAGACTTTAAGGTTTAAAATTAGCAGGAAACGACTCCAGCGTTCTGATCGCTCTTTGAAAACATGTCGATACTTTAGCGTCCTCAGGGTCCAAGTGCAGACCTGGCCTCTGCTGATGTGAGGTGGATGACTTCTGCATCTTTGTAGCTGAAGAAGCCTTATTTCTGGTGCAGAGGGGTGTTACTATGAAGGAAGTACGACATAACCGGACTCTCTTTGAGTGGTGTGGGTGGATAAAACCTGAAACTGCCAGGTGGTGCTACCCAGGCTTTCTGCTTCACATAGAAGGGGCCAGTTGACGGCTCATTTGACTGCTTCCGGGAGAAAACGTGACCGGCTGAATATGATCTACTTCAGCCAAAGACGGGTGATAAAAATCTTTAGACATAAAAAATATACCAGAAAAGGCAATATGTGTGGTGGAAGTAGGACTTCATTATAGATTCAAGTGGTTCTCAGTGCTGCTGTTTATGTCTACAGTGACAGCTGCATATTATAGCTCTGAAACTTGTGATTTTTAAATGTTATAGGCCACTCAGTGCATTCGGGCTTGACACTCTTAGCCAAGTAAAGAGGTATTAGCTTGGTGATAAAAGGGCTAGAAATGCACTGATCCATTTTCTAATGTGTGGTTCTGTTTGAGCAGTGTAAATCAGTTGGCAGTAAATTTGGACCAAGCATATACACATACTGTATGCAGCGGAATCCATACAGTATTCTGTTATCAGCTAAGCACAATGGCTTTGTGCTGACCTTATGGGTCAGTTTAGAGGTAAAAGCTGTTATTGCTAGTGTTTGCCATGTACCATTAATTTATAAAGAGAGCTAAGTGTCTAATTTTACAAACAGTGATGCGTTTGCCAAGTAAGCCTTTTGGTTAATATGTGTTGCAGACAGTACAATTACTGGTATATGCCTAGTGCTTATAGTTAGGTACCCAGCCGCACTTACTGGGGGATTTCATCAGTGCCCATTTATTTTCTCCTTATCCAACTTATGTTTGAGACAGAGCTGGCGCACACCCAGAGGCCTGGATTTCATCTTATTCGGATAACAGCAGAATTTTTACAAAGTATTATGAAGGTGTGGGATATGTCACCACAGTAACTTACCGAACAGGTTCCAGTTTAGAGAATAGACATGAACTCACCGCCTACTGGCCAGTCAGTTGTCTGGAAAGTAGCACCACCATGCATCGTCTGCATTTTTGCTGGCTTTCTTTCCTGGTTTCATATAGGCTAAACTATAGCAGATCTTTTCGAGTGTTAATGATCAAGGCACTTAAAGTGCTCACACATTCATTTAGCGCTTTTAATACTAAATTACTTTATGCTGGTTTTCCTATTATACCGCCGCTTAGTCTGGGGCAGCTGTGATGCTTTCAGTCTTAGTCTTCATATTTTTTCTCTTCCATCGGAAAACCAGCCGCTCTGTTGACGGAAGACTTTTCCATGTTCGTGATTGGTCAGATTCTGCTCAGACAGGTCACCAGTTCATCACAGAAACATTCACAGCCAGTTTAGAATCACCAAATAACCTTACACGCATACTTAAACCTCCCTTGTGAGGTTTGAGCCCAGAACCATCTTGCTGCAAGGTGCCAGTGTTAACCGCTGATCCACCATGTCACACTAAACGCAGACCCAAATGCTGCACTTTCTTGTTTCTGCCAAAAGCGGAGCGGGGCCCTTCACTAAAAAGTTTGTTAAAGCGCCGCCTCCTGGTGGTGAACCTTTTAGTTAAACTTTCCAGAGAGTATTTACAAAACCTACCTTTATGTGGTGCCATGGTTTCGTGGTTAACACATTTGCCTTTCACACAAAAAGATCCTGGGAGAGGGCACAATGTAGTATACGCCTACAGCTGGGCCCAGTCCCAGAAACATGGGAGGGTCCCATCAGGATGTGTGCCAAATCAAATATGTGGATTATCTGCTGCGGTGACCCCTTGGGAAATGAGGGAACAGCCAAAAGTACCCCCCTCCCAGCTGAAAGTTTTAAATCAAGGTTTTTATTTATTTATTTCTGAAAAAAAGAAGTCTTACCAGAACTTGCCTCAAGATCAAGAGCTTTCAGGACCCCTGGAGAACTTCAAAAAATGCAAACCATTATGCAGAAACACATGAAATGTACAGGATATATTTTATTGAGATTAAAGAACACAACATTAAAACCATCTTCGTTACTATATACTTCACTATTAAACAAAAACATATTTGTCCAAAAAATACAAAACATAATTTAAAAAAAAACAAAACAAAAACTGAAAATGTGCAAAATCCAACAAAAAAATATTGCATTGATTAAAGTCACATAGTAAACATAAGCAGCAGTAAAAGAGAAAATGACACTGGCAGTTAAAGTGGGACAGCAGCCAGCATGTAAATTCCTTCCAGAGGCATTAAAGTTAAATAGGCGTCGAGTAGAGGGTGGTACGGTGTCGACTACTGTCAAAGCTGCTTTCCTGCATCCTGGTAGTCACAAGCAAAACCTCACAGTGCCTTTGTCTTATTCAAAATTCCTGTTACTCAATGATTCTGGAACTCAAATTGGATTGCTTCCAATCCTGTGAACTTTCCAAGAAAGTAGCAACAAAACAAACAGACAAGCCTGTAATAAATTAATAAAAACACTTTAAACTATTATGTACTTGGATTGTTTTTTTCCCCCCAAAACAGCGAGCAATTTTCAACCCCTTCCCCCAATCCGTTATATTATTTCACAATCACAACTCCAAACTGCAGTTTTCTGACTTACCTCCACATACTAAAGGGGAAAAAAAATACAGATCAAAAGTGACACTACAGCAGCCATCTAGTGGCCAATAGGCAGGACTGCAACCTTAATCACCAAGCACCAGCTTCACAAAAATTAACTTGTGGTGGTTAATATTTCAAAATGTATCCCCATTTTACATCTGGAAACAGACAATTTTCAAGTCCACCATCTCTTACAGTGAAAGTATGTTGCTTACATTCAAATACACATTTCTAGAAACTCAGTCAATCCCACTATATTACAACATATTACCAAGCATCATTTAAACCAGTGTATAATAATGTTAAGCAGTGTTTATGTATTTAGTCTACATCTAAAAAAAAAGTGTAATAACGTTACCTCTAAATGCTCTATACCTTAGTGGCTGACAACGCAGCAAAGTAATTATCATGAGTGAAAACAAACACTCCCGCAAACCCTGGTTCCACCACCGAAAAGCCATCGAGTAACTTCAGCATACAGACTGTACCTCACACTGTTAACCATTTAAGTGCAGGCATTATGGATAATAAATACAGCAAGTCCCTTTTCTTCCATTGCTAAACCAAGCAAAACAAACACCCATTGCCTTTTCAAGTTTCATTGCATGCTGTCCCCCTGTTCTGTTTATGTTTACTGTAAAATCAAGAGGTCGTTTGGGACAGCGAATCACACTGATATTACTCATCTGTCACAGGACCGAGTTTGAAGCTGTCAAAGAAATGTATAGCAGCAGGAAGCCAAAAACTATCTGAGGTGTATAGCATCGTTACTACAGCATGTAGTGCCCTTCCCACACACACACACACACACACACACACAGTACACGGTAAAGAAGCCTCAAAGTGAGCGATAAATCACTGCTGGCACAATTTTGCCTTTGAAAAACCAAATCCAACTATGTCACTGCCATGTCAAGGTGCTAAAATAATTTTTAATAAGGGGTGAAAAGAAAAAAAAGAGAGCTACCAGCATGTTACACTGCCTTGATGTCAACCACCACAAACTCTTGACTTACAGAAAACGGACGGGGAAAGTTGTTACTGAGTGGACATTAAGGCTCCTCCGGGCAGGAGAGTGAAATCTGCAGAGTGCTGACAGGCTGGATATTACCAGCATTAACAGCAAAAATAACATTTTGTTTGGTGGTTGGTAATAGAAATGGGAATTAAAAAAAAAAAAAAAAACTGCATGTGCAATAAAAAGGAAAACAGCTTCTGGGTGCACCAAGAGTGAAAACAACATGCCAGTCTCGTACAGCCTGGAGTTGACCTTTGGTTGACTTTTCCTTCAGCGTTCTTTGAACTAGGCTCGATAGTGACAGTAAAAGCGATGACCCCCAAGCTGCAGCTTTAGTCTAAGGTCTTGTGTAGGTGAAAGATAAAAGGTAAAAAGAAGGTTCACATCTTCATTTTTAGTCCCCAGGTTACTGAAAGCGGATTCTGATACAAATCCATGCCACCAAAAGGAAAAACAATGACTGGCACTTATATTGGAATGTTCCCATTTTAAAAAGCGAATTTACTATTTTACAGCCGTCTCCATGGCAAAAATATTTTTACATGCTTTTCCCCATTATCATGACAGCGTTCTGATCTTTTTGCAAAAAGAAAAAAAGAGTTTTCGTTATTTGTGTCACATGAACTGAAAAATGTCCTCATATCCATACATGTGTTTATAATTTAAAGGTATTTAAATGTGGTTTTAAACAGCTAAGAACATTTTCAGCCAAAGGTGATCCAAACCAAGTTGGTGACGCCTAAACATCGATGGCCACCCCGTGTTTAGTGGAGATCACATCTCTGGTTCCTGTCAGGTACATGAGCACTGAACACAGGTGAGGAAGTGTCGCCGTGGTGCTGACGTACAACCAGTATGGGATCGGTGCCGTGTTGCCGAAGGGGCACACCCACAGGCCGTGGCGCACGGCATCCCGGACGTGGTGTGTCGCCATGGAAATGAAAAGCATCCACGGCAAGGAGCACCAAGCGTCTTTGAGGCGTCCGAGCCACATAAGGAAGCGGAGAGTGAGGCAGATAATGGGAATGAGAGAGGAGCAGTGCAGCGGAGGACGCTGAGGGAGTGAGACAGCAGCCTGGAAGAGCAGTGGGAGACAGAGTCAATACCAGGTCATTCCACATCTATCATTTGTATAACAACACCGCCCCGTGCTGCAGGAGTCCTGCAGAACCACGAGTCACATTCCTACGCGCACACACGCGATATATGCACAAGAATCGTGCAAAAGTCTTGCAACACTCTTTATTTCTTTACATATTGTAAGGAAAATGAGAAATAGATGCAGTGATTTTTTAAACATGTACAAACATAAAAAGGGAAATACAGACTATAAAGAAAGAACTGAGTTTGCAAAATTCTGAAGCTCTTCTTTGGATGTTGGCTGCCTTTTGTTCTGTTCTCCTTTAAGATGATCCCACACTAATTCAATAATGTTGAGGTCCAGGCCCTGGGGAGGCCAATCCATGACTGACAGTGTTCCATTGTGTGCTTTTCTATCCAGGTATACTTTTACTGCATTAGCAGTGTGTTTGGGATCATTTTCATGTTGAAAAATGAAGCCGTTGTTCAAATCAAACGCTTTCCAGATGGTGCTGCACGGTGGATCTGAGATACATTTCTGCATTTCAATCAATTTTGACAAGTTCTCCAACATCACTGGCTGAAATGCAGCCCCAAACCACGACAGCGCCTCCACCGTGTTTTACAGATGGCTGCAGACACTCACTGTTGTACCTCTCTCCTGACCTCCTCTATACATCCTGATGACAATTTAAACCAAAGATTTCAAATTTAGATTCATCACTCCATCCGACCTGTTGCCACTGATTTTCAGTCCAGGTCTTGCATAATTTGACATTGCTCAGTCTTTCCTTCCTGTTTCCCTTCCTTAAGGATGGCTTCTTGACAGCCGCCCTTCCACTGAGACCATTTTTGATGAGGCTTTAGTGAACAGCAAATGGATCAACTGACAGAGCAGATGCATCTCTCAGGTCTTTGCTGGATGATTTTCAAATACTGTTCAAGGACACACTGCACAACACGCTGAGACAGGCTAATAGCTCTTTGGGAATCACTTTGTTGGTGCAAATATACTATTTTATTCCTGTCAAACTGATTATGTTATTTTTATGACAGGCTGCTAGTAACAAAGTGTCTAAAGATACAATGTAAAATTGATTCTTTGTTACGTTGTCTGTTACAACAGAAACACAACACTGGTTCATCCCTAGTGTTAGATACCCTTTTTATGCTTCAATGATACAAAGATCAATTTTAGTGGATTAATAAAATCGAACAAAACAAGAAAAATCCTTCCCCATAGCTAACCCATGGAGTGTGCTATGTTCCAGAGAGGCCCAGGTTCAGTTCGGTCTCAGACCCTTTACGACATGGCACTTCCTGTCCATCTTCTCTTCTGTCTCTCATTGTTGATATCCAACAAAGGCAAAATGCCAAAAAAAAAAAAGGTCTTCAGGACCTCAACTTATTAATAACTTGAGTGCCCAGTTGGAGTAGAAATCCTCTACACTCCAGCATTGCTCCCCTGTTATGCTGGTTCAATTTAAGATCTGGGTGGGATTTTCTGATGAAGAGCCTGAATACATTCACAAGGAAAGCACGGATGCTGCCAGGCAAAAACAAACACCTATAAACTCTGACAAATAAGCACTGAGTGTAAAAAGAAAATAATGGGTAAAAACTGTGAAATTTAAATTTTCTGGATGGCTTGTTTCACCGTTTTCTCTCAGGGGGAAGGTTATAATAAACATTATGTCTTGTAATCTACTATAATGGCTACTATAATGGCACGTATATGGGTGCATTTAGGATTTAATGACTAAATAATTAGCTCTGCAAGAGAAAGGTGAAGAACTTTCTGAATACTTTGCACACTATCATTTGTAGGCCTATTAAATATGCAGAGGAACCCTCAATGGTGAAGGTCTTACCTTGAGTGACAAAGATCCAGCCATATAGAAATGGTCCAGGTCTATGATTGATGCCAGAAGCCCTGCCAGCAGCACCTCATACAAGTCACTCTTTTTCCTCAGTCCAATAACAACCGCCCATGACCACAGCCCCACCAATCCGTGCGTGGCGTTGTCCAGGACAGCACGGAGCCACAGGTGTTGCTGTATGGCAGACAGCTGGAGGGTGTGGTCCGCCACCACACAGAACATCCCGAGTCCTGCCGACGCCAGCAGGGAGGCGGAACTGAAAGTCTGTAGGAGGGCCTGAGCTCTCTCTGTCTCCAGAGCCAGGCTGAGAGGTACAGGAGCACCATCTCCCCTGAGGCCAGCTCCCAACAAGGGGGATGAGGAAGGGGAGTCGAGCTTGGAGTAGAATCCTTGCATGTTGTTGGATGACTGGAGGGGCCAATCACCATTAAAGGTCAGCAAGATTCAGGCAGACTGGAGTAAGAAGAAAGGAGAGGAAATAAAATGAGGAAAACAACAAATCAATACAATTTGTGTTCATGGACACAAAATGTGATTTTTTTAATGTTTGTTTGTTTAGACAGACTTTGAAACTGATGCATTTTAATAGGGAGCATATTTTGTGTCTTATCCAGACTCTTTAGACATCAGCCCCCCATGGCAAAAAACAAACTGTCTAAAAGCTACATGCACTGGATTGCAACCCAAAGCATGACCTTTGTTGTAAACCAAACAGAGGCATTTTTAATTGCTGAACCCTAACCACATAGTTTCTAATGATAATTAACAGGACAATTAAAATTATTCAACTGAAGTGGGAAATTCACACTACAGCCACCCACACCTGCCTCCAAATGTGGACTTCACTTGACATGGATAGATATACTAGATATAATCATCTAAAAATAAAGGTGGATAATTCATGTCCAGAAACACGAAGAAAAGACTAAACACCTGAAAAATTTGTGTCCAACAGGCATGATATTGTGCTTCAAACAGGTTAAGCTCAAAGCCAAAGGAATGACACACCAAGGTTTAAAAAAATAAATTTTATATATATATATATATATATATATATATATATATATATAAATAAATGATATATATATGATATATATATATATATATAAAAATTATATATAAATATAAATAATATATCAGCTCCAAACAAACCTTTTAACCTTTTTATATTCTCAAAATAAAATAGGGTTTTGACAGTGTTTCTATGCCACCTGCCCAAGAGACGTGTCGTGCCAGATTTAAAAAACAAAAAACTGAATTTATGCAATTAATTTAATAAAGACATTAACAAAATCTAAGCATTACAACAAACTATAGAATTATAAGGACTTCAAGAACAGCAGTTGCTACTTCTTTGTTACATCAAGTATAATAAATAATGAAAGGAAACACCTGTGTATATACACTCACTGGCTACTTTGTTAGGTGCACCTGTTCAACTGCTCATTAACACAAATATCCAATCAGTTAATCACATGGCAGCAACTCAGTGGATTGAGCCATGTACAGTGCTGTGCAAAAGTACTGTAAGGTATGCAGAAGAGCTTCTCTGAATGATGGGCAACAGTAGCAGAAGACCACGCTGGGTGTCACTCCTCTCAGCTAAGAACAGGAAACTGAGGCTACAGTTTGCACGAGCTCACCAAAATTGGACAACAGAAAAATGGAAGAACGCTGATGAGTCTCGATTTCTGCTGCAACATTTGGATGGTGTGGAAGGGATATTTTCTTGGCACACTTTGGGCCCCTAAAGTAACAATTGAGCAAAAATAAATGTCACAGCCTATCTGAGTATTTTATCTGACTATGTCCATCCCTTTATGACCACAGTGTACCCATCTTTGCTGATGGTTGCTTCCAACGGAATAACACACCATATCACAAAGGTCAAATCGTAACTGGTTCCTGGAACATGACATGAGTTCATTGTAATCAAATAACCTCCAGAGTCACCAGATCTCAATCCAATAGAGCACCCGTGGGGTGTGGTGGAAGGAGGATTCACATCATGGCTGTGCAGCTGACAAATCTGCAGCAACTGTGTAATGATGCCATGTCAATATGAACCAAAATGTCTCAGGAATGTTCCCAGCACCTTGTTGAATCTATGCCACGAAGAATTAAGGCAGATCTGAAGGCAAAAGAGGGACCACCGCAATACTGGTAAGCTGCATCTAACAAAGTGTCCGGTGAGTGTACAGAGCATACACCTATATGAAAAGTACACAGTATAAATAAACCTTCCACATTAACAAAATAGATTGTTTATGTTTAATGCGGATTTAATAACGCATAATAAAGCACTGTGGGAAATTAAACGATACATATAAATTCCACACACAAAACAGTTTGTTTCCACAGCGCCACAACACCCAAACGATTTTTTTTCTATTTTGGACCATGAGGGCATATAAAAATAGATCTGACGTGTCTCACGTAACTAAGTGAAATGTAGGACAGACTCAAAAGGCACTCTGCTTTTGTCTTTTACTACCATCCGATGATGCAACAGTAGCCCTTCTCTTGAAGACGCTCCTATGCATGAAAATTTAATTAGCTGGTTATTTCTGTCACCTGCCAGCAGCTCCAGGTTAAGCCTCTGCCTGCAGGGCTGCTTATGCTCACCGTAATGATTATTTGGTTTACCGTTCGGCCGGCTCTCCATTAAAGGCATGTCAGTTAAACCCTTATTAGCGAGATAAAACAACACCACTGACACGGCTGGGTGCTACATGGCTAGCAGTGACAGAGATGCTCCTACTGTATGTGTAGGCGGACAGCAGCTGTCACGATTAGCTCTGCGAAAACTGCGGTGGATTGCAGATCATGACAGGCTTAGTCCGCGATTTAACCTGAAGAATAAATCCAGAACGGGTTAAAAAAGATGGTTTTTATATCATATTTGATGAACCGGTTGAAAAACAGACCAACACTTACCCCATTGCTCTGCATCTGCTAATCAACTGGAGTGGCCACACTTCTTCTGCTGTGTTTTGGTGTAGCGCCAATGCTCGGCGGTGCTTTGCTACCCCCCACAGGTCATAGGTGGGACCTACCAGTAAGGTATCGCCAATGAAACACAAGAGTTCAAATATCTCCTTTGTTTGGTAATTAGATGTAGTCTGATTTTGCAATAATTTAATATAACATCCAGCATTGTGAATTTCATACTAAAGAGCCTAACTAATAACAGACTGCAGTTGTCTTGGGGCCTTTCATGATGTAAGGTAAATATCATACAATATCAGAGAGAACCACACCAATCAGATGAGCCACTGAGCAAACACTTGGTGTTGGTGGGGATGAAGATCTTCCTTTCAAAAGTCAGTAACCTCTGGGAGAACCAGGCTCAGCGAGAGGCCTGACTGGAGAGAAAGAAGAACAAAAAAGAGGAGAAATAGAGACAACACAAGCTATGGGAAAGAGTAGCCAAAAAGCAGCAAAATGAAGCCACAGAGAGTTTAAACGGCACGTTCAGCTTTGTTAGCTTTCATAGTCCAACTACTGACTGGCTTATAAGTACACTCTCTTAGAATAAAATGCATTAAACATCATTTTCACAAATAAAAGGTGATGTGCAGAGCTGATGAGCCGTACCATGAAGATGTGGGAAAGAGTTGTTGAATCTAGGTTAAGAAGAGAGGTGACGATCAGCAGGCAGCAGTATGGCTTTGTGCTGAGAATGAGCACCACAGATGTATAAGTACATGGAAGGTCAAAAGGAGTTTCACTGTTTCTTTGTGGATCTAGTGAAAGCATATGATACCATACCAAGACAGGAACTGTTACTACATGAGGAATGACAGGAGTGGCAGAAGTATGTGAGGTCGGTGCAGGACATGCATGAGGAAAGTCAGACAGAGGTGAGGAGTGTGTGGGAATGATAGATGGGTTAAAGGTGGGGGTGGGATAACATCAGGGATCAGCTCTGAGCCCCTTCTTGTTTGTGATGGTGATGGATAGGTTGACAGATGAGGTTAGGCAGGAGTCTCCATTGACTGTGATGCTTGCAGACGACATTGTGACCTGTAGTGAGAGTAGGGAGCAGGTAGAAGAGAGCCTGGAAAGTTGGAGGCATATTCTGGTGAAAAGAGGAATGAAAGTCTGTAGAAGCAAGACAGAATATAGACTTAGCACAAAAAGAAAGGACATTTGTATTTGGTCAATTATTTCTTTGTTGTAACAATGCTTCTTGGCAATAAATCTTATACAGTTGGAAAGCCCTTTTATTTCCCCTAAAACTGTGCCATATTTTTAAGGAAAATGCATTTGTAGGTTGAGCAGCAGAGTTGAGTATGTGGGTCACACCCATGAAAAACTTGCCAAATCTCCTCTGTCGATGCCAAACAGCTTATTCTGCTATTGACTCTTGTTTTGAGTTTCTGATACCCCACATGCTGGCAATCAGGCTTGTCATCATTGGTGGCAGTCTCAATACAGAGAGATATTAAGATGAGATTCTGCAACCAGTGGCAAGCCCATATCTCCACAGTCCGGGACCACACTCTAAGCTACTTTTGGCTACTCCCTTGTTCACAGCAGGTCACCACCGTGGTTAGCTCTGCACATTTGATTTGGCAGATTTTTGCTGTATGTAAAATAAACCACTCTGAGATCATTAACATTTTAACTTTGGCAGCCAGGTTCAAAATTATGGGAAATAGGCAAATTTTTCATGGGTGCAACCCACATACTCAACTCTGCTGCTCAACCCACAAATTTCCTTACAAATGTGGGACCATTTTAGGGGAAATAAATATGCTTTCCAGTGGTTTATTAGCAATATTCATTGCCAAGAAGCATTGTTGTGACAAAGAAATAATCGGGCAAACACAAATTTTATTTTTTATATATTTTTTGTTTATATGTGTGAATGACATTGAGACAGGTGTAACAGTGAAGATGCAGGGAGTAGAGGTTGTGAAGTTTGATGAGTTTAAATACCTGGGGTCAACCATCTGAAGCAACAGACAGTACACAAGAGAGCTGAAGAAGAGTGCAGGCAGGATGGAATGGGTGGAGATGAGCCAGCTGCCTTAGAACAGGTTAGTACCATTTACCAGAAAGGTGATTCTGTGTCCTGATGAACTGAATCTTTACCCGGGTTACTAAAGAGGCATCAAATGCCATTTGTTTTCCTCAGTTTGAAGAGGGACAAACTAAAAAAACAAAGCAGGGAAGTAACAGTGCTCTCATTGTAACTCCTTCAAGGTCACAATACCAAACTACCAAGCACTGTTTCACTGGGTTTGGTAGTGGTGGCAAAAGATCAAAATGTTTTGAGAAGAGATCAGAGTGACATATGAGAAAAATATTGCAGAACAAATTACACTGTTTGGTTTGTATTCAGAACAGCTGTTGCAATAAAACTGACCAAACATTAAAGCTAAAAGCTTTGTTTTTTGGGGGGAAAAATTAAAAATATAAAACCTCCCAGACTAAGCCTGTCCTTTTCTTTCCTTTCCTTTCCTTTCCTTTCCTTTCCTTTCCTTTTTAATGGGATGATTTTATTAATACTAATTTTTTGAGAGCTGCCACAAGAGGGAGAAAGAGTCCACAGAATGAACACTACAAATGAGCACACACCCAAATATTAGTAAGTTCATAAATAAACACACAATTTCTTACATATCAAACAACTGCATTCAGAGTCAGGTATTATATGCCAAAGGTAAAAGAAAATGCCTCCAAAATAATAATTCTATGCCTCTAAAATACATTTGGATTCACATTTAATTAAAACTGCATTGCAGAATAATTCTAATATTGAACCCTGTCTGGCAGAAAATATTAATTCTCATATTTCAAATTAGGCAAACCTGCTGAGTGGAAGGCCTTTAAATAGGTGTGTGTCAGTTCAAATTTTGAAACTTACCATGCAGTAAAATTTAATTTCACCACTCATATTAAATCCAATTTTAATAATGTCTCTATTAAAGATCTGAGATTAGATCTGTAATGACAGAGTCTAATCTCTTTTAATGGAATGTCTTTAATGTGCCAGTTTCTCTTTATTTTATCCCCTTAGGTAGTCATTTAGAATTTCAAATTCAACTAGAGTTGTTTTTTTTCCTTACATTTATGGTCTGTCTGCCCTTTTTGCATAGCTGTCCTCCCTTTGTTACACTGAGTTCCACTTACACATGCACTTATCTATTTAATTTTTTTTTTTCATTTCTGGGTATTGAATGGAGCTGCAGTGTCAGCTGCTTTGTCATTTGAAAGACTGTTCTGCGACACACACACACACACACACACACACACACACACACACACACACACACACACAAATCCCATTTGGAAAATACAAGCCATTTGTTAAATGCTCCTGGATTCTTCAGCTTCTCAATGAACTGTCTGAATTTTAAGCAAAGGAAACACAGACACTGGCTAATAAGATAGACTCAGAATATATATAATAGAATACTCATCAAGGCTGTGTAGTGAGTTTCTTGAATGGTCTAAATCTTGTCTAATTTCATCTATTCATATAAGGCAAACCTCAGTTCTCTAAGATCCGAACAATCACAGGAATCAGCACAGTTTGGAGAATGAGGCTTCAGTTCAGTGCTTGGCAGAAATATTGGACTGCAATGTTCAAGCAGTGACTGTGCTGAACATGACCTCTCATTTTGTGTCACTGACTTACAATTGCAGCACTTCACAGACGCCAGCGCTGTCTAGTGTTGTCATCACCATGTGTGAGCTTGATGTGTAAGGCTGACAAGCAATTTGTGGAGCAGCCCTGTGATTGGTTGCTGTGGACGCAAACATGATTTGGGATTCTGGCCACCTGGTCATGCATAAATTCACTTCTCACGGAAAACACTCCTTCTTTTCCTCATTATCTCTCATTTCAACTCACATTTCTGTGACTTGTGAAACAAGCACCACTAATAAGAGTGATGGCCTTTTATGAGGACAGATCACAAGAAGAGAATGACATTTTGTGTTTGACTCATAATTAAATTCTGTTGAACAAATAGAGTAATGTGAGTGGTGGACTTTTCAGATCACCCAAGGACAGAGGGCATATGGAACGCGAGAAGTGGGTGGACTCGACTTAATTAGCACCATGGGGTGAGACTGACACTTGGGTCTGACTGTTTCAGCACCATAGACAGCGTACAGTGAGGAATACTACCTCTGCTGCCATCCAGTGGACGAATGCAGGATAATTCTTAAACCGTGTACACAGTATAAAAAAGCTACTTTTGGCTACTCCCTTGTTTGCAGTGGGTCACCGCAGTGAGTCGCTCTGCACACTTGATTTGGTAGATTTTTGCTGTATGTAAAATAAACCACTCTGAGATCATTAACATTTTAACTTTGGCAACCAGTTTCAAAATTATGGGAAAATGTTCTTTGCCGCTCCGTACTCTTCCTTTATAAATATTTTTGTTGTAGTGGTGTTGTGCTGGATTTCATTGCAATGAAATATGTTTCTAATACTTTCATATGTGCTAATGGCAAAGCACTCTTAAATTAACACCAGTTTAACATATTTTACTGATGTGCCTAATAAAGTAGCGAGTGCATATTAAAGAGAGGTTGCCTTGAAGTATCCCTTGTTAGAATATCTTTCACAAAAAATTAGATATCTTTGGAAATAGATTTTTTTCAAAAAGCAAACAACACATCGCTGCCAAAAGTAGAAGCACTCAGTGAGCTCTGTGCAGCGATGTCCATCTTACTTCAAAATGGTGTGAAAACTGGTGGTCTTGAGATATTAGCACAAAGAGGAAGTTGGAATATTATGAATATGAACAAAAACAGCCTGACAGAGGGAGGCAGTGGATAGAGGGGCAGTAAGCTGAGTGTTTAAAGAGGTCAGAGCCAAAAGCCAGGGCAGAAGTGATATGGAAACAGAGATCATGTCATTCATCCAGTTTCAGCAATACG